>JAEIHY010013959.1:0-21613 GCA_018904565.1 Drosophila tsacasi | reverse complement strand
CCCCCCAAGAATTTGTCGAGCCCCTACAATTATGTCGTGAAATTTTGACAAATCTTTGTGAATTTTAGATTCGGGCCCCTCTGAGCCCCCCTGTCATCTATTTCTGGTTACGGCGCTGGACAAATGGTTTAATTTATTAAAAAAAAATATATATATATATAAATTTTCTTTTTGTGTATGGCAAGAGCTTTTTGCCCCCACTCGCATTTTCCTGGCTTTTCTTTTATTTTCGCTCTTCCTCATGCTCTCTGGCCTGCAATCAATTTTATTGATTTGAATTCGCGTTTGATTGCATTGCAATTCGCTCAAGTTTCACTCTCTTTAATTACGTTTCTGTGGAATTTAATTTGCCAACTCATAGACACACTCCCGCAGATGAACTCTCACACACACACGCTCGCAGATAAATACTAGGAAAATTCACACGTACTTTTCGGGGCGAATAGCCGGCGTCCATTTTCCACGCCGAGTTGTGGGGAACTGACTGGGAATAGTATGCTATACTATGCGGCGATGGCCCACAGGCCGATTTGTTTATTTATTTGCTTGCCACATTATCTAGTTTCCCCCGATGCGTTGCGTTTGTTTTTCCTGCCTGCCGCTTGGTCGCTTTTCTTGGCCATTACCATGGCCACTGCCGTTCGCTAGATCTGCGGAAATGGGAAAATGCGAGAGATGAGCCGTAAGAAATGGCTAATGCGAGAGAACTAAATGCGAGGAAAGCATTTCACACCCCATCTGAGCTGCACCTAAAGGCTCAATAAAATTTCATGAAATGCTGTCCAAAGCGTGAGTCTTCGTTATTATTTTGCGGGAATATGATATCTAGGTTAAATTCAGTTAAATGTCGGACTTTTAAACCTAGGAAACAACCTAATATTCCGCTCGTGACCCAAACAAAAGGTAGCATGTTCCCTAAAAAATAAAAATCTAGCACAGGAAGCACTTTGCTTTTGGAAAAACCCAGCACAATTTCAACTACTATACACTCTTAAGGACTAAGTGCCCTTAATTACCCCTACCAAAAACTAGCAACTTCCTCTTTCTCTTACTCCAGAGTCGCATTATATTTTGTACCAATTACGTTTCGTAATGTCGCTCCATTGACACTCAGCTGAACAAAACTGGAAGTAGAACGTAATGGCTTAATTAATATTATTAACCAACAGTTCTCGCTGCTCCTTCAATGACCTTCTAATTAATGTTTTCGCAAGCGATAATCGTGATACTCGCAGCATGGCGTGCCACGCCCCCGCTCTACGCCCATTTGCACGCATCAAATTGAGCGACAACGAATTTCTAAGCGAAACTTTCGCCGTGCCGCCAAATTATGAGTTTACACGCAACAGCGAGGAGCTGTGAGTCTGGGGCCTTGAAAGTTTTCACTTGGCACTTGCCTAACCCACACTTGTACCCCTTGAGAAATGGGTGCGGTTTTCCGATGCAGAGAAAGAAGCTTCCATACTGGAAACTATTTTAAATTATTTTGTATTTTATTTTTTAGGCACCTAAAATAAAATAAAATAAAATACAATATTTAAACTAGTTTGAGCTTCATTTTACCAAGAAAATTTTAACTTATTTCCAGGATAATTTAAGTAAGTTTAAGTATGATTTTTTATCGCAGTGTTAGCTCCCCAAAGGGATAAAAGTTGATTTGACTGGCGTCGAGACAAATCACGTTGACTGGCTCAACATGACAGCTGGCCCAGGACCTAGGACCTCCACCCTATTCCTGTCCTGTCTGCTGCCAAGGCAAAGCGATGATAAATGAACCCGCTGAAAGTGACACTGATTTTTGGTCAGCTGCAGTTGATTTCCACGCAAAGCCTGCACACGTTGCGTATGAGTAATGTCCTTGTCGTCACCCATCACCCGAGCGATTTCCATACCCATGCCCTTATTTGATTTCCGCTTCGTGTGTGGCTGTCGCATTATTGACAATTTTATTAGGCCATTTTTGTTTGCCTGTTTATAATGCCGCCCGCATAAAGTAAACTCGTTAATTTCATAACATATGCCAACACATTTGGATTACGGTGAAGTTGGGGCAGTGGGCCGAGGGCCGAGGGCCTTGGCAGTCGTGTGTTTGACGATGTGTTTGTTGATGGGACGTTGACAGCATTCATGTGCGGCATAAAAACGACATCAGAGCCTGGGGAATAAAAGGCAAATGTGGGACTGCAGTCGTTGATCGTTTGTCATCAAGCCTGATTACCTTGATTTGCGGCTCCCGGATTTCTAATTGCTAATTTCGTTTTATTGAAATGGAAATACGGTCTTAATGACCTTCTTTCCGGCACGTGGATATTAAATATTTTCTTGGGAAATTAACTATTTTCGTTCAAGTTGTGTGCATACAGTTTCGAAAGGGAATAAATTAGGAAATAAAAAAATTCTTAAGTTTAAAATTATTCTAGATACTAAATCTAAAATCCCTTCCGCATTTTCGCCATTTACTTTCCGATACAACCTACTAAACCTTATCACCTATAAACCAAATGCAATCCAAGGCAAAGCGGCTTTTCACTTTATCAAATTCGAACAGAAATGGCCTCCATTCGAACATTTGTACGCATTACACTCAAAATCAATGCTTCCTTCACTCGGTCTGCCTCTTAAACTACATTTCTTTTACTATTTCTGCATAATTTTGCCGTTTTCGGTTTTTGGAGAGTGGAAAATCCATTTATGCAATGCACGCAAGTGCCACTATGCAAATTCAACGCCTTGGAGCCTTGCAGCGAAAGTACGGGGGGGAAAAACAGAAAACATTGATTACACTTCAAGAGTCAGATGGGAGAATTTGCATATTTTTTTGTACAGGAAATATACAGAATCGGTAAATCGGGTCAAGTGGAAGGGTAGCTGGAGATATTGAATGGGAGGAGGAATCTATATCTCAAGACCAATACTGGATCGAAAGCGGGCTCATTTCTTATAGATTTATCTTTAGGTTTAACTTTAAAGTCATGTATTGGTACTCTTTAAGTAGCTTAAAGTAAAAGACGTTTCGCCTTTTGTCTTGTAAGTTTTCTTTTATAGTTTAAGGTCAAAAGTTTCTTGGCAAAACATACAGAAAACTTTTTATATTTCGACCTTTTATTTCGACTAGAATTTGCGTAAACAAATAAATGTCAAAGAGTTGACAAATATAAATATGTAAAACTGAACTTTGGTCTATAGTTTTAAAAACAACTTCTAAAAACATTAACATAACTTTAGTTAGGGTGCTTGAAAATATAAGACGCTAAACTTGTATTTTATTACCTAAAACCTTGTCAGATCTTTTACCTCCAGTACTCCTACATCCATGCCGAAAAATATATTATAAATTTCGAAAGTTTCCGCCCTGTCTTGCATAAATTAGGAGCCACAGCAGGTTATTTAAGTCAATTTGAATCGGTTAGAATAAAGTGATAACTTTAGCCTTATGTTCCAGGTATTTATTTTCAGTTTTTCTTAAAAGTTTCTTTTTTTGGTAAAAGCTTTTCCTTTAACCTCGCTCCTACACTTTTCCTACATAAATTAATGTCAAACAGTGTGCCATATGCCCATAAAAGTGTACTTGGAGTCAACATTTGTTTTTGCCGAAAAGTTCAAAGTTCAGACGCGTGCCCGTGGAACATGACTGACTGACAATTCTCCGGGGAGGAGAACGGGAGAAATCAACAGTTTGCCATTTGCCATTTGCCATTTCCCTACGTCCTGCGGAAATGCCAAAAGTAAGCAAAAGCATTTAAGCCAAAGATGTCTTCCCTTCGCTCTTCATATTTTCGGACCCTTCATTGACGATAATTGCGAAGGCGGCGCGGCGTCGTCCACTAAGACATTGAGAACGCTCCATTGAACAAGTCCTCGTAAATCAAACGCAATGAGCTCCGAAACTTTCCCAGGACATCCGCCCACAAGCTCGCAGCTTCCAACAACCCGCAATTCTGCTCCAATCTGGACAAAGTGCTCTTAAAATTCGATGAGCTGAGCTAATCTCGGTCGCTGTTGGCTCAGCTGGGCTCACTCAATCAACGGGTGGGCGGCGGCATTGTTGGCTATTTTGGCAATTATATTCGGGCGAAGAACAAATCAATAATGGTGTAATTACAGGAACAGGACTTTGGGAAATGGCCGATTATCAGGCATCGAGGATGTGTAATCAAAACAGTCAGAAGTTAGTAGTAAGATTTGGCGAAACGAAGTGATGGCGTGTCTCTGCTGTTCAGGTTGCCTTCATAGATTTCTTTTCCGTTTTTACTTTAACAAAACACTTGGAAAAAATATATAGTTAGCTGATCCGAAATATAAACATTAAGTCTTAAGACCGTGTTTATATATAGGAAGATTAATTTATATTTTTGATTATCAGTAAATGCTAAGCATATATATTTGATCGGTGCTCTTTGTTCTAAGCACTCAAATATATAGTATAAAATTAATCTTGTAGATATTTTCCCGTGTGTATCTACATTTCAACGTCTTCTGTAATCCAATCCGTTTTTGCAACTAAACTTTGAGATACGAGTATGCAAACAATATTTCCGCTTGGAGCTCTGTAGAAACTTGCCAAGTCGATACTTTGTTAGCCTCATCGCCCGCCTTAATTTAACTCAGTCTCTTGTTTCTTCTTTGCAGCAAACCAACTGTGACGTGCTCTTAAATGAAAGGAACGTGCGATGCAATTGAATCCAAGCAGACATACTGAAACGCACTACTGGATTGTGAGTGTCTTGGCCTTGAACTCTCTCTGTCTATCCAGTATTTTATTATAATTTCCACAACTTGACAACTCCTTGCGGTTGCAATTATCGGGGCATAAAAATGTTAGGCCAAAAAGTCGAAGTCGTTGCCAAAACGAATATAGTGGAGCCGGTGCTCGTAATGTGGCTGATGTGGCATTGTCTCTAAACTGGCAGGATGCCAGACGGGCAGGAAGTTCCATCGGAGGCAGGATGAGCCCGAGAGCCGGAGACAATGGCTGCCTTCGAGTGTGTGTCCTGGCAATAGAATTTTATTGCTCCAAAATTGTTCGGAAAATTACACAATTGTCGGGGACTGTGAGCCTACAGCCCCCCCTTTTCTCCATCTTTCTGCCTTAAGGCAAGCCAACAATAATTTGAAAAGGGTTAAGCCAATGGAAATTTATTTAATTGACCAACTAAGGAACTTGTGTTATCGCCTATCTAACCACAACATCACAAAGCCTTAACCAAAAATGTATGAATATAATATATATATGGTCTATAAAAAAAAATCAGCATTTTCAAAATGGAAAGGGTTAAAACTCAATTCACAAGCAATTCATTTAATTGACCAACTTAGATAAAGATGTCCTGTCGCAGGCTCCTTCCTTCAGTCCGCTGGATTCCTGTTGATGCATATTTCATGACCCATCCAGACATATAGTCAATAAATCATTCGTGTGCCCCCTCCCTTCGCCACAATGAATCGACAGATTCCCACACGAGGAATCTGATTTCTATCGCCTTGTCTCCGGATTGACATTCTTTGGCCTCGTCTCTGACCCGAAATGCCAACTGCAATTGACATTTCTGGCTGCAAAATTGATGATCCGCCTCCGGATCTGATTCCGAATCTGGGTCTGACTTGTCCGTCTGGCCATAAAATTGAAAAGATTCCCTCTCAAATGATTTGTAACCTCCTTCGTCGCGAAGCGTGAAAACAGAAATACACAATTTGATTAAAAACTCCAAGCCGGCTTGGCCTTGTCCGTGGGGAAGGCTGATTGAAAAGTTGGGTGGAAAAATCTAATGAACCTTCTTTAACTTGGCTGAAAAGAGGCCAACGAAGATGTCAACTGCTCAGTGAACTTTTTGCTCAGGAAAAGTCAAATTTGGGAAGTTTTTAGAGGGTAGGGCAAAGGCCTTTTTATACCAGCAATGAGAAACGGTTATCAAAAGGGCAACAGATAACAAATAATTTATTACTTACGGGTTGGGTGCGTGTAAAACAAGTTTTTATTTTTAGAATCGAGTATACGTTATTTAGAAATAACTAAAACCTTAAACATTGTCAAGTCATATATTAAAAGTACATTTTATGATTATTATGTTAAGGATCCTTTGCAATATTCCGAATCTCACTAATACATTTTTTCAATTTCCCCCATTTTCAGACCCTATTTTGGTGTGCCTTAGGAGGTTTGATATTGGGTGGAATTGTTGTCATCTCATACTGGATAAGACGATGCAGGTATGTATTGGCAGCAGGGCTAGTCTGTACCTAATTTTCCCCTCTATGAATTCTCGAATATGTCTACTACTACTATATATACCAAATATTTCTGCTGATTCAAAAGCGCAGAAGGAAAACTATTCAATCCAATTAGTCCGGCGAGAACACGCCGCGAATTCGAATGGCTGGGCATGGGTTTCTAACTGAATGTCACAGTTTTGTTTTTGAAAATTTTTTTTGTAAATTGTCGGGGGAATAAGCCCCGTGACACGTGACGTTTCTCAAAAAAGAAAAAAGCAGAGACAACGTGAACGGGCCAACGACCACAGCGAATGCACGTGGGGATTTTCACCAGCGCCTGCGGAAAAACTGGGCTGAGTGGGCTGACATTTCCAGTGCAGCTCTATGAGCCTGTGGTGACATTAGAAAAGACGCAAAATTGCCAGTTGGCCGAGCAGAACAACTGAATAATTCAGCCCGGCAATTGGACGGACCGACGACGACTGTTTGAGCAATTAACTTAATGATGCAAGGTCACTGGAAATGGGCCTGGCCAGAGCCCGGAAAGTGGCGAAAATGGGGCTGGCTTTCCTCCCCCCTAACAGTGACGCAGTTGACTTTCAGCCTTTCAAAGGGCGGTGACCAGAGGGGCTATCCTTAGCCCACTCCCAGCCCGGGGATCCATTACGATTGTTGGCGCCAGCCCGTCCGGACAGACAGTGAAAAATATATACCATAAACATACAGTGGAACGTCCTTGGGACTAACATTAATTTGCAGAGGGGAAGAAGACTAGTAAATAATTATACAATTAATAATTACGATATACAAAGAGCTGTCTAATGGTTTAAGCTTAAAGCTTGAGCTGAAATCTTAATTAGTTTTATACACCCTGTATACACACTTAGATCAGAATTATTTAGTTTTATTCAATGAAATTTAATATAGATTAACCTTAAAACTGTATAAATGAACATAGATACATGTCAATTGTGAAGCATTAATTCCCTTTAAAATTCCCCCAAAATTCCCCCAAAATTAACCGTATGGTATAATACATATTTATTAAAGGACACACGCACTAAAAGGACAACTGACCGCGATGACCGGCTTCCATTTCCACTTTCATTCCATAGCTGCTCGCTTTTCCACTATTTTCATTTTGGCTTCACGCGAGGCCAGCGCGTAAAAAGTTTTCCAATTTCCATATGGAGCGATCAAAGGCAAACCCGCAAGCAAACAAACTGTAATATTTGCATACAGTCGAATGTCCTGGGAGAAGCCGGAGTGGGTGTGGGTGTAGAAGTGTGGGTGTGGAGGAGGAGCTGGTGCTGGTCAGAGCGAAGGTAAACAGTCGTTGAGCGGGTCATGATTAATGTGTCACGAAGTGCCGCCAACACACACCACACACACTGTTTTAATGGCGGACATGGCACAGTGGGGAAAAGTTGGGCATTGAAGGGTTAATTTCACGAACAGGACAAATCGGGGAACAGATAAATAAATTTTATTTTATTTATATTTGGTAATGAAATATTTTAATGTATGCCTAAGTGGTAAAGTAAGGATAAAGGAACTAAAAAAACGAGCGTTTCTAATCTAAGTTTAGGTCTAAAGCTTTCCCCCTAATTACAGGGGTCTTATCTTATAATTTATTTCATTAATTGGTATTTTTAAAGTTAAAATAAAAAGTTAGTTATAATATTTTTCCTATTTCTTTATTACTGACCAACCAATTGTTAATATCATTAATTTTTTGGCACCCCTACTTCCTTTCTTACCAGAAACCAACTGAACTTGACCTTGTCCCCCTGGGAGCTGAACCCCTAATTTCAGCCCACGGTAAATTATCCATACATTGTTAGCCAAACAGACTGGCATGCCAAGTTCAGGCGGGGATTGGTTAGATGGTTCGGTTGTCCAAGGAAGAGCAAATAGTAGTGGAATGAATACATAGTCGACATTCCTGGCGAATGCCAAGCAAACGGCGAACGGCGAGCGGCAGTTGTCGTGAGTCAGTTGGAAATTGTCATAAAAATTAAAAATCAATTTTTATAATCCAGTTAGAAGGGAAAAACGCACAGACCAAAGCGGGACAGACAACGAAAGGGGGCGGCTGCGGTCGACGGGGCGACCACAAATACAGCCACAAACAAGAGGCGGCGATATGGGCACGCAAACATTGTGGCCCACCTCTATACATACTATACATACCGACGTGGCCTTATATACGAGCAATACCTGAAAACACACCTCGGTCCGACTGGAATGAAGAATTTCATAGTTTTCGCCCCAAACGAAACGATATTCGAATCGCACCTTCATTAACGGACGACCCGTGAACCGTGTTGGCCGCGTTTTCATGGCTTAAATATTCTAGTAATTTATACCGCAGAGTTTCGTCGCGTCAGCGTGTTCAGAACTTTGAGAACTTGTTGTAACTTGCAAAAGTTAATTTGGGTGCTCCGAAATTTTCTAATCCATTACGTGGCACGCGGCGCCCTGACACCGGAAAGTCAACTCTTTGCCAAACTTTGTGACGACATTCCCGAAACTATTTAATTATTTATTAAAATCCGTCTGACCCAATCAACAATGAGTGCATCCGTGATGGAGCCAAGGAGGTCGTGGAAAGTGCTGGTCTAGTGCTGGGGCGGATAACTCCCTTCGAATCGTCAAAAGCAGGTGCCACTCGCTCGGAAGCTTGTCCGCCCTTCATCTCTCCATCACCGTCATCATAATCATTATTAATGTGCAATTCTATTTCGGTCGCAACAATTTGTGGTGAAAGACTAAAGGAGCTGGGTGGCATGTAATGACCAAAATTACGGTCTTGTTCTGAGAGATAAATCATCAAAAATGAAGATTAAACCGTTTCTAAAGAAGATAGATAAAAATAGATGTATTTTAAGATACAAGGGCTTCTTAGAAATGAACCAAAACTTTGCGTAAATTTCATCAGATAACAAAATGTTATTACATTATTTAAAACTTCCAAAACAAACAAGTTATCAATGAAAATGAGTGATCATTCTCACGGCTGTTGTTTTCAAAACTTCTTAATCAATTTTTTACGAAAACCCTATTAATACCCGCCAAAACAATTAGTAATTCACTAAAGGGCATTGAGACACTTTCCACCTATTTTTAACTCTCAGCATGAGTAATATCTTGCCACTGAGCTCCGACCCAAAGCTATTCAATTAAAGTGCCGATAATTAATGTCTGGAGCAGCGAACTAAGCCCCGGCTAAGTAGTACAATATTGATTAATGACATCTGTTTCCAGCCGAACACGTTGCAAGCAGTGTCGGTTCCACATCGCGTTCTCCCTGGCCATTTACCGAAATTGACAATTTAATTTGCACCGAACAAGCCAGTGACGGACAGGATAATGCAATAATCAAAGTGGAGAATAAGCCAAGCCTCGACTCGCATATCGTGATTGTGAATGTGAATATGAATATGAATTTGACACCCGGACAGGTGAAGGGGCATAGGGGGTTGGCTTCTTTGCTGCACACCTGAAAGCCAAAGGAAAATAAAAAGCGAACCACTTACACCGCTCCCAAAAGGAAAATCAATAAAGTGTCTTGGAAGTAAAAGGCAGAAACGAACTTTGAGCATTTGTGTGCTGTCCCTGATTAGATAAATGGCCCGGGGCCGTTGGTAGTGGGGGGTGCTTGAAAGGAGAACAAATACGATTAAATCAACCTACAAGGCGCATGCAACAACAGCAACTAAAAAACACAATTTAAAATTAGAATTAGACAATTAGACAAATGGGACGCGGGCAGCGGGGCATGGGAACGTGCGACGAACACGTGCAAAAAATGTTGCCTGCTTTATACACTCTATATAGAGCTCAATGTCACGCAGCTCTTACACACACACACTCGCATCACTCGAGGGGCGGTACACGGGGCGTATGATTTATTTAAGCGTCTATTAAAGTCCTTTCTATTGTTCTTCCGGCGCGCTGCGAGTGTATGTAGTGGTTGTTTTTATTGTGCCCGCCATGCCTGTGGTTTACTTTTCACCGTGTGAAGGACATTCGTTGAACTGCAACGCATTTGCTTTCTGTAAAATAACTTCAAAAGTTTCGCATGTTAAAGGGGCGTGTACTTTTTAATTAACGAACCAGCTGGGCCTCCACGTGAGGCGGCATTTCAAATGGAAATCTGATCTATCATGTCCATGTTACATGGTGTAATTGCTGGCCGGCTAAAAACAAAACAGTCTGTTTAAAAACACTTAGAGGCTTCACTTATAATGAAATAAATAAATCGCACAACGGACACGGTTGCTACTTGGCAAAATGTCAGCTTTTTGTTGAACATTAACGGAACACTTCATTAATTATGTGTCTATTTTTTATTAAGCCTTTAAATTATAAATGCAAAAGTCAAATTTAATTTAAATGGTGCGAAAACTCTTCAGAGAGAAAAAGATACAGAAATTCAAAGTAAATTTATTTGATCTCTCTTTAATATGATTGATTAAGAAATTATTCATAAAGATCAATAAATAAATTATTTACTTTAAAAGCATATTTTCAGAAGAGATAAAGGAAGTACCTACTTATTGAAATATAACAAAAATGGCAGAGCATTATATTGCTTATTAAGAAAAAGTGGTAAAGACAACAAGTAAAAAGGCGTTTTTTAAAGTGTTAAAAAATTTATAATTATTCCACTATCATAGGAGAAGATTAGTTATCTTTTTCAAAAATATATAGAACATGGTTTGATATCAATTAATATTTTTTTAAGGAACTCTTTTATACAAATGAAAGATAAGCATAAGAGATTGAAAATCAGGCAAATCAAATCCCGTTAAACCTATTTCAGTGACACTAATTAATTCACAGAGTTCACTGAGATTTTTATCGAATGCCGGCATATTAAATAATTTATGTAGATTTAAGTCTGCAAACTGAAATCGAACTGGTTTCAAGCCTCACAATTCATCAATTGTTCTGCCCCTCCACCATTAACCCCCGCAAAAACTGAAGAATCGAATTGTGTAACTAAATTTCTGTAACCATCGAACCTCGGATTTAGGTGTCGTGCAATTTTGGACTGTAGCGAACTTTGCCTAGGCGATCGCGATCGGTAGGTAAATTTGCTTTCGTTGCATCAGCAAGTCAAGTTACCGAGCGGAGCAAATTAGTCAGCAAATTGAGAGCAATACAAATCACCTGAGCAAAGCTAAAGAAAACCCACAACTGTACCAAAAGCAATACGACTTATGATTTTCCAAACCTCCAATTGGCTGCAAAATTTAAACACTCCAGACACGCTGAAATAAGTTGAATTTTTCGTTTGAACTTCACACAATTTTATTATGCAATTTTCCTAGATTACGCTTCTATACAAATTGGCTGCAAATTAGTTTAGTTGAATTGAATAATTGGCGTATGACGAAAGCATGCTTTATCCCTCATTTGATTATCCTTTTCCTTAACATTTCCGCTTCCGTTTCACATAACCACGAACCACAATTCACAGTGAAAATCAACCAAGGAACTTGGCAAAGTTCCCCATCCAAATGCTTTTGTGATTGTCCTTTACAGCAATATGATTAAACCTCAGTTGATTTACACTCCTTGAACGATTGTTGAGCAAGTGCAACTGCCGGGGTGATAGATATAGCTTATATGGCTTATGATTTACCCATTTTACAATCCACGAAGCGCTTCTGTCAGTTCTCGTTTTCGTTTCGTTGCTGCGCTAAAACCTCGTTTCTGGATAATATATTTCTTAAACGTCTTTACCGCATATTTCTTTCCATTTCCTTGTGGCCACTACTCAACTTTTGTTCGAAAAATAAAACCGAAAAACAAACAAAACAAACAACAAATACACTCCCACAGGACACATCCAGCGAGGTCAGCGATCCGGCAGCGCCGCATCCGGAGCCGGAGCTCATCATCAGCTGCCACCGGGATCAGCGGGATCAGCGCGAACGGAATCATCTCCCGAGGGATAGTAAAGTCATCACCCGATCACAATCCTCGGCGTCGACGGCGCCGCATGCTCCAGTGCATCAACTGAAGCAGCAGCAGTCCCTGCCGAACCCCCCGCCCTCGCAGCACCACAGCAGCCACAACCACAACCCCCACGCCTCCAAGTCCGTCTCGATCCTCGTCTACAAGACCCTGAACACGGTCTTCAAGAGCAGCCGCAAGATCATAGTACGCGTGTGCGAGGTGGCCAGCGCCAAGAAGTCCTTCACCATGTTCAAGTTCAACAAGGCCGCCCAGCAGCAGCGGATCGACAACCGGGCCAGTGCCGTCACAGGTCACGACCCCTTCGTCCGGCCGCCGGTGCCTGAAAAGTGAGTGATCTCTTGGCTAAGAGGAGTCTGGAAGAAGCGTGGGAAAAGGGTTGGAAAAGCAATGTTAAATGACTGAACAGCAATATTGCTCTTGTATTTTAAAAAGAGGGGTTATAAATAATTCCTCTTAATTCCTTAAAATTAAATATAAGTGTTCTTGGGTTAAAAAATTATTTTATTATATAGGAAACCACCGAGGGAAGGCATTTTTGTAAATTATAAATTCTTATAAGATATATACACCCTAAATTCGACAAGCTGGTTTTATTTTTGTAATTCTTAGACTTTTTAAAAATTCAAAATTAATTTTTAAAATATTTAATAGATATTTCTTTCAATTTTCATATTTTTAGTAACAATTTGAATGCATTACCAACATATATTTCTATTTAAATTAAATATTATAAAAATTATTCAAATATTTATCTATCGACTACATCTAAGAAATTGTGTATTATCGATCATATTGATATAATTTAAAAGCCACTGCTTTTCCAACTCTTTAACATAAAGAATCATATATTCAAGTCGAAAGTTTGTATGCCAATGTGTGTGTGTTTGTTTTTCAATTCGAAATGCAACCGATTTGATGGCGATAACCGATAACCAATCCGATAGGAAAGTGAAGCACATTATGAAGAAGCTGCACAAGGCGAACGGTCTGAAACGCTCCAACTCGGCGATCGAGTTCGATGTCTCGGCTCTGACGGCGGCCAATCGGCGCCAGATCTACAGTAGGTGAGTACCCGATCCGAACCGAGCCGACATATATATATATATAAATATATATATATATATATATACGCCCGTCCGTGTGTGTATATAGGACTTTTGCAATGTGTGGGCGAACAACACCTAGCACAGTGCACAGGTTCCTCGAGTTATCCTTTAGTTTGTGACACGTTTTCGGTTCGATTCAGTGAAGCTTCTTTCGACAGACCGACAATGGAAGAGAACACACACTTACCGCTGATTTCGTTCGTTTATTTCCATGTTTTCTTTTTGCCAAATCCAAAACCAAAACCAATACCAAAACCCACCAAAAAACACCCACCAACCACGCAACCACCATTGTGTACCCTTCTATTTGCAGCAATCGGTCGGCGAGCTCGGAGCAAGATAACTCAGATCAATCCGAGCACTCGGAGAAATCGCCGCTGGTTAGCGCGAGGTTAGACAATCTAGCTAGGCTCTTCTTTAGCAAGTCGATGCCAGCGGAAACCGGAAGTAGAGATACCATAGATTCAGTACTGAATACAAGGTTGCATTTACTACTCTACTCTATACTATACTAAATATTTATATTTCTATTTTGTAATTAGCTTGTATTAATAATTGAGATATCCAGCATCAGACCCACTAGTGTACAGATCTCGATGCCACATTCTCAAGTGTCATTTTTTCATTTCTGCTTGCCCAAATTCACATCGTTTCGTTTTGTTTCGTTTCGATTCAGTTGATTTTTTATTCCAGCTCGACAGCACTTTGCATGCCAAAAATGAATAGAATTAAAAACCGAAAATGCTTTTAATGTTTGCCACACGTAGATTTTTCCGTACCACACTGAACTATTATTTTTATTCGAATACACATGCACTCGTACATAGAGATAACACAAGTAATTCAGAAGAAAACCCATCTGATTTCAAGAGGGTTGAGCCGCAGCAGACAAAAAATAATTAACTTGAAAGCTTTTGTGGGCAATGATGTTTGTATTGAAAGAGCAAAAAAAATATTATATGATGTTTATATATAATGGAAATTTCCCCTATTTCCCTTGACTTTCAGCGGATATCTCTGGCTTTGACTCTCTGTCCGTGTTGCGAAATATTTTCCGCAACTTTAGTCTCGAAAGTTTTCTCATTTCAAATGAAAAGCCAAAGGCAGTGCCAAAGTCAAAGTATTAAATGCGATGATAGAATGCATTTTCAGCCGCACCCGACCCCCCCTTTCTTTTGTTCCAAAAGGCAGGTGAAAGTTTGCCAAGGTGAAAATTCCTCAAATTAGATGCCCTGGCATACAAATACACTGGCAGAAACTGTGTGTGGAATTGAGGGTCGATGTGATGTTATGAATGTGTTATTTATTTATACGGAAATTAATAGTATAGAATATAGGAATTAATATAAGATATAGAATAGGAAGCATATAGTTGATATTATTCTAATTGATATCATTGATAATTATTGGTGTATTATTTTTTATAGACTGGTATACTTTATATTGGCTTTAATTAGAATGTAACTTAAATTCTTTTCAGTGTTCAAAAATTGCAAATTAAATTATCAACTCGGCAAAAGTTCGCTCGAAAAAGGCGAAAAATTGATTCGCGCTTGTGTGCGAATGTATCTGTGTGTGCCTGTTGTGTGTGTGTGTGTCCGCCCAATTCCCGCCCCTTTTAGCTCCCTTTGCCCCTTTCAGCTACCTTCGCCCCTCCCTTTCGACCACGTGCTGAGCCGTATGATGAATGTGCAAGCGAGCGTGAGCATCTGTTCGTGTGTGTAAGTGTCTGTCGATGTAGAGGTGTGTGATAGGTGTGTGGCTGTGTGTGCGTGCCCCTAACGAGCAGATGAGTGTGCATGTGTGAGTGCTGCAAAGTATGCAATAAAAAATTTCACACACGAGCACGTTAATTACGCGCGGCATCCGAACATTTTTGAGGAACTTCAGGCGGCCCCCCGCCAATAGAGGTGGTATCTCCTCCTGGGCCTAAGTATCTATGTATCTGGCAAATGCTCGTATCTCTGGCCCTGGTTCTCTCCTCTTCGGTTCGTTTATTTCCCTGAGTCGCAGATGCTTGATATTTATATTAATGAACGCGAAACCTGATGCTTGAAAAGGGGTTACCGTAAATTAATAATTTTAATTAAAGGTTATTGGTGCGGCTTTCTAAATTGAGTGGGTAAATGCTAAATATATTTTCTTAACATGAGAAGAAAAGTGAGGCAGTAGAGCGCATTTAATAAAGCTTCGGAAAATCCTTTAACGTTTCCCCGCACATTCACTTTAAGGCAAGGCAAGGGAGTATCCACAGAAAATCTAATTTATTTCTTTCTACATCCGAGAGTTCAAATCTTACCGGCCTTAGCTTGTTTTCCTCATTTTATCCTTACCTCTCCACCACTCACGTTCCAGAGTTTGGCAAACAACAAGTGTGTCGAATGTTTTGCAAATATTTAAACTGCAATATCACGAGGAAGATAAACGCAAGAAAGTCACCTCTCCGTTTTTGCAACAAAAATTAGCTTAAATCAACAAACAAACAAACTGGTGAAACACCCTTGAACATACATACATACAAACACCGGGATGTGAGTGCGCTGTTACAGCTGCAATCGGAGTCAAGGCCTTGAACAGCAGGGAAATGAGAAATATTCCACATACGCACCGTTGGCCAAAAGCGCAAGCCATGCGCTTAAAGAGACAGGCAACGGGCAAAGAGTTTACCCAGCTTTTGGTTGTTCTGTTCTAGTTAACACACACACACGAATACACAGGGGGAAAATACCACGAGAATTGGTGATCCACGGGAAATTGTGGTATTAGTGGTATTTTCCACACTTTTTAAAATGGTTGATTGATTGGAAAAGTGGATTTATTTATTATGTTATGTTTATTATAAGATTAGAGATTTTAAATCAATTTTAACAGTGTCCAACTCAGTAATGTACTTTGAAATTCTGTTTCAAAATTGCATAGTTTTCTATTTTTTTTTAAAGTTTAGGGTGTAATTTTTTTTTATTTCGCAGCTTACAAAACATTTAATTTAGGAAAATTATATTATTTAAACTATTATAGGGTTTTATTTAACAATTTCCAACTTGGAATAGGGAACTGTATTACTACGATTTTTCTCTGCATGTCTTTGTGTTTATTTTCATTTCATTTTCGTTTCTGCAAGTTCTTGTGACGCAATGAAAGTGAAATGGATTGTGGGGAAGAGGGAGAGGGATCTGGAGAAGAAAGAAGCCTCTTGGCCAACATTTTATGCCGCACACGAACACACTTTCACTCTCACCCTGTCCGCCTCTGTCCTGCCCCCATATCCCCCTGGCGTCTCCCTTTCGTTTTGTGCCTTATTAAATTTTCAAACACATGCTAAACTTAACCCGAGGATGTGCTTAACCTTCGCTCTGTTTTGATTGAGTGGCCGTAAGTGTTTGTTTATGAGTCTGTCCCGCTCCCACTCTCCACTCTCTCTCTGTCTATCTCTCACACACTCTCTCACTCTCTCTCACTCTCTCTCTCTATCTCTTTCTATTTCTTCCTCTTTTGTTGTTTTGCCTCTCTTTTGCTCTTCCTAATCTCAGTTACTATATCTGTTTCTGTCTCGTTTTTAAGCCTCCAAGTGAGTGCAGTTTGTTTGGCTTTTCTTCCTTCTTTCATTTCGTTTGACACCGTTTCCTTTTTCTGTTGCTTTTCTTTGCACTTTTCACTTGCAACAAATAAATAAAATAAAAACAGTTTCTAAAAACCCAAAACAAGGAAAAAAAACAGCAGATCAAAAAAAAAGAGACCATGTTAAACGAAATGAAATGATAAACTCTTGCTTCCGTTTCCGCTGCGCCATTGTGCAGGCAGTTACTTCCTCTTCCTCTGGCCCGTCCCTTGTCTTCCGCTCCCCTCATTGAGTTGCAAATTCCTTCGTCCTGCGGCACCTTTCAACTTCCTGCCAACGAGAAAAAATATTGCTGTGCAAATTATTTTGTGTCTCCCTTTTTTTGGCAATTGTCCTGTGGCCTGTGCAGATGGTGATGAGGTTTTTTTCGGGGTCTCCAGGGCACTGTTTTCTGGTCAATTTTGAATTGTTAAATACTTCGGTCAGCGGTTGAGCTCTAGCTGAATTTTGTACACTCGTCAAATTTGCATTTAACAGAAAAATTATATTGCAATTTTATTAAAAACTTTGAACAAATAATTGGTATTTTGGTTTAAGATCAATACCAATATAAACTGGTTGGTTTTTATATATCGATAGAAAACTGCTTTAATAATAACAAAGAACTGAATTTCAAATGATAAAATAACACATAAAATATTGAAAGGTGTTCCCCTTAAAGTTAATTCCATTAACATCTTTGAATGTTTATTCATAAATCTTTAACAATCCATAAATAAATTGAATGCATAAAATTCCATTATCAAATACCAAAGAAATCTCCATTAATTACGAATCTGTGAAATTTATTTGCCCCAAAATGCCTGCATATATATGCGTATGTACCTAACCAGATACTGAGGAATCACTAAACAAAATCCCTGTAAATAAATTATTCAACATGAGACCACATAATTGAAATGGAAGGACGAAAATGCTTTCGACGCTGGTCAAGTGCGGTCGCTTATGCAAATTGTGGGAAAATTTATGTTAATTTTCCCCTCCCCGAGGGTCATTGTAAATAATACCTTGCCAAAGTGTGATGTGATGAATGTCAAAGCGTTTCCTAGAAAGCCAACTCATGATTTGTTCTAGTTTTAGTTGTAACATACAAAAAAACAAGGTTCCTTAGTTAGCAATTCTTTAACTACGTATGCTCTCTATCAATCATATTGTTTGTGGCCTCAGACAGACGTGAGATTTAAAATGTAATGGACCCTTTTCAGGCCCAACATCAAGTATCAGTATTCCGCCTTGGACAGCGGCAATGGGATCGTGGAGCGGAGTCCCAGAGAGCGGGCCCAGCGGGAGAAGGCCCTAAACGCCACCCAGGAATGGATCCAGAGTGCCAACGGACGCTACGAGGTGATTGCTCATCTGGATGAGATCGGCTCGAGGCACGGCAAGAACTGGTTTCTGGTCACGGATGCTTCGGTAGGGTGTCTCTGTTAAGATCTTTTAGTTTATCAATTAAATTTGGAGTTTTTATAGGTCCGCACAGATCGTCTGCTTACCCTCCTACCTCTGCCCCCCGACTGCGTGGCCTTCGAGGATCTGCCGCCCAACGAGTGTGCCAGGGAGATCCTTATGGAGCTCCTCGGCTCGCTGCATCATCCGTACATATATCCCGTGCTGGATTTGGGCTTCTTGCGCAACAGCTCGCATAACTATGCCTGCCTGGTGACGCCCTTCAATTCGCGCGGCAGCCTCAAGGATCTTATATACAAAGTGAGTTGACAGCGCAATAATCTGCTTAAATTTGAATTTAATAAAAAAACAAATCCCCTCTCAGGCACAGTGGAACGAGCCGTGGGCCAAAAAGTACACGCGCAAGCCAAATGGTTTGCCGGTTAGCCAAGTGCAGCGCCTGGGGCGACAGATCCTGGAGGCTCTGCTCTTCCTGAAGGAGCGCGGCTTTCCGCTTCACGGTCACCTGCACAGCGGCAATGTCATCCTGCAGAACGGGGCAGCCAGGTGAGTCCAGCGTCCGTTCAGCCGTGAACTAATTCAATAATGACTGAAATATTTGATATCGGAGCGGTGGCCATCGCGTCTCGGTCCTGAAATTTCAGTCATGCAAAATTCAGCAAAATAGAAGGGAGAACGATTTCGGCCTAAATGGCAAATTAAAAGCAATTCAACGGAATCGTTGGCCATTTCGTGGCACTTTAAATGCATGTCCCCGTTTGTAGAACCCTTGCTCCCTCGTCCTTCCCCTCCAGATCCATGTAACTGCTGTGCGACAACGCGTAAAGCGCCTCCCAGGGCCACCCACTCGGAAACATCGAATGGGTGTAACAAAAATAAAGCTTTAGCTTTTTGCCATTTTAAAAATAAATGTTCGTCGCAAAAAAATGCTTATACTGCAGCTGGGCGGAGGGGACGAAGGGGAAACCAGAAATTCCTATAGGTAAAAGTCAATGCAAGAGCGGATTTCTCTTTTCTTTATTTTGTATTTTTCTTTGTTTAAGTTTCCGCCAAGTGCATGACCCAATTTAGTTGCCTTCGTCGCCGGGCATCGCTGTAAGTGGAGGGAGGACATTGAAAAAGCTGATTTTCATATAAATTGCTTATACATATGTACAGCCATCGATAGGGGCAAAGGATTGTAGAAGTCCATTGCCAGAGCAATGGAGAGTGGTAAGCTGAAAAGCTGATTGATGGAGTGGCAAAGCAGAGTACTTGTTCGAAAGGGATTGCCTTAGGAATCTCTCGTATTCCCTGGCACACTCTATCTGCTTGAAATGGTAATCAAGAAAAGGATTTAAAAATATATCAGAGCTATAAAATATCAAGTAAAATAACAGACCGCCAATTAAGAGACAATTTATTCAATTAAGAAGGCATTGAGAATCACTGCAGTTGGAAAGGATTTTGGATAAACATTAAAGTAACTAAAGAAAGATAGTACAATTCATGCAAAGGTGTTTCAGGTCCTAAACCAAACAGTAATTAACATTTTTGTGGCCTAATTAGCATACCTTTGACAAACAAAATCCATCAGCTATCCTTCACCGAGAGCCAGCATCTTCAGATTGCCTTTTGTCAGCCAATTTGGGTGGCCTTTTCCTGGCTAGTCAGCAATACTGCGCTCTAATGAATACTGACAGGACCCTCTAGCCAAAAGCCCCGGCCAATCTGCAATATACGGCACTGTGTAGTGTCATAATATTGTCATATCAGGTCTGACATACTCTCTTTGTCATAAAAAGCCACATCGGGATGGTGGATATGGCATTACCCTCTCTCGCTCGCACAGAAATCCATAAAAGTAGGCACTTTGTGGCCGTTGTAGCCACGTGTTGGCCATCAATACATGGATGTGGCACTGGCGGAACCGCCATCGAATGTGTTGCATAATTAAGATCAAGAACAAAGGAGCTGGGATGTGGATGGGTTCGCCATTTAATTATGCATTCTCCGTGGCATTTGTTTTTGCTGCAGGTTATCTGGCCTGGAGAACGGTCTACTGGGCCTCAGCTCGCGGAACAACGCCGTAATGTGGTCCCGCTCGGTCACTGAGATCGAGAACGTGGACATCGTCTGCTTCGGCCACCTGCTGTACGAGATGTGCACGGGCCAGGAGCTGACCACACCGAAGCCGTCCATGCGGGTGCTCGAGATGGAGATGCAGCACTACCCACAAATTGGCCAGGTACAAGAAAATTACGGGTAATTAAAACATATATAATAATAATATACTTTTAATTACAGATTCTGGAGATATTAGGTCTTATCTTTGAGCCGCCTAGCGGTGTCTGCCCCTCCGTGGAGGACCTAGTCCTGTGCGATCTCTTTCGCAGCATCGATTTGCGCGAGCTGCGTGGCCCCTGTTTCAGTGTAAGTGCTGAAATGGTACTCCTCTTCTTTTGATATTTATATTTGTATCCCTTTATTTTTGCAGACAATTAAGCCGAGCCTTAGCAGGTCCACCCTAAATCTCCTGCATGCGGTTAAGAAGCGCCAATGCGCCTCTCTGGGCCACTCTCTCAGCGAGGCGAACTCGCCCTGCACGCCGCCCTCGACACCGCACGATCGACGCACTGGGTGAGTTGCTCCTCTGACGGCTTAGTTGTTTCTTAGCTTTCCACCTAGAAGCAAACTCTGCCAACTTTTCACTCTCTCAGTCATCGGCATAACTCACATAATTCCCTCACCAAACACACTCTCACACACACAGTCCGTACACTGGTCATCGTCGTGTCATGTTTCTTGGTGTGATAGGATCAAGACGTATAGGAAATTCGTTTTTTAGTCTTAGATGTGTTCTATATATAGAAATCAGTCTATGAAGAGAAAACTAATGGGATATAACATGGCCTGAATTGAATTATAAAACTTTCTTTAGATAATTATATAGATAAAGTAATTAATACCTCTTTAATTATTAATTTAAAACTTGTAGTCAATAGCCAAATTTGCATTTACTTTAACTAATAAATGACTATAGTACCCTTGGATGCTTTTTGATCTTATGTTTCTAAAGTAATTTTATTTAATGTTTGTGTTAATAATAGTCAACCTGTTAACCAATCTTTAAACTCAATTTGATCCTCTAGTTCTGCCTGAGCTGAAATCGTAAATCCTAAGTCGAATGTCTTGGACTATGACTTATCACCCTACAATACCTTTTATAAAACCCCATTAGCAATTTATACTAACTTTCTTTAACCTATAAGAATTGACTTTTTAAAGTGTTTGAGGAAAC
>JAEIHY010013945.1:0-47326 GCA_018904565.1 Drosophila tsacasi | reverse complement strand
TGTATTTCCTTTTTTTGCTTTTGCAGTGCTGCACGCACTTTCTACCTCCCCCTCCCCCGCTTCTAACTTCGTCACTGAACTTTTTCGCTTAGCTACACACTTTTTTGGCTCCAAGAGGAGAGGAGGGCGAGGGTTGTGCGTTATATGCTCCACTTTTTGGGCCCCCCCAATTCTGTTTTTCGAACGCACTTTTGCAGCTTGCGTTTGTGTATGCTTTTGGTATATACGAGTATGTGAGTGCGGCGCGTGCGTGTGTTTGTGTGTGTGTGTTTGCATTGGTGTGCGCGCATTTTTGGGTGTGCGTTTTTTGGTATTTCGTGAAATTTTAGCATTTATTTGTTATGTACTCAAAACTGACGTCGCTGCAGAGTAACTTTGCTACTGCGCTGCTGCTGCGCTGTTGCTGCTGCTGCTTCCTCTTCTTCTTCTTCTTCTTTGCCTCTTCCTTCCCACCACGCCATTCCTCTCTCTTTTGCTTTTTGCTCAGAGTGCGTGGAGTGCGTAGGCTCGTCGCCTATGTACACTATTTGGCAATTACAGTGGGCTCTATACATATACACACTTGCACATCTATCGCATACTTGTGTAAATATGTATGTATGTATATTTGTGTTGTACATAAATATGTTTGCCTGTTTGTGCTTTTCGCTTTGGCGTTGGGGCTCTTATATATATTTTTTTTTAACATTATGCGCCGCCAAAAAAGTAAAGTTTTATGTGCGTACACTGCATTTTTATGTTTTTGCAGAGGGTATAACTTTTAAATGTAAAAAAAATACAGGGTTCACTACATATTTAAAAGGATGTTTAAGGAATGTTTTATGCAGAAGAGTGTACAAAGTAACACAAGGGATGCATCTTCTTAATTTAAAATTTAACTAAAGGTATTTGGAAAATATCACTTAACCCAGGATATAATTATAAGGTAAATTGATACTAAGATTTAGGGGGGTTCTACTTACAAATAAATAAAATCGATAATTTTTTTTAACCAAACGAAACCCGAAAGATAGCCACCTTCATACGTTTCTTGCATTTCTGCTATCTTTAAACGCGTTTTCCCGAAAATCGCATTTTTTAAACTTACTGGTATCACTTCTACCAGTTATTTTCATCGAATTGAACCAATTTTTTCCCCACTTCTGTATCAAACAATTCTCTATGCTTTTCCGAGTACGATTTTTTGTGAAACTTTTTGTTTAATTTTTAAAGCAAATTGAAGGGTAGTACAATTGATTTCTGAAAATAGGCTAAAACTTCGGGCTTGTAACTAGAAGATTCGCTTAAATAAAAATTTGATCTTATTTTTATAAAATACAGCATATTTTGTATATTGTATATTTTATGAACGGCATTTTGAAAATGTCAGCATTTAGCTGGAGGCTTGCACATTTTGAACTTTACTTTGAATTACAGAAAAACTAGACCAAAACTTAAGAGTTTTGTATATTTTTTACATTTGTAAAGTATTTTTAATAAATTGTTGCCTTAGATTTCATAAAATACAGCAATACAAAATATTATAAAAATATTCTTATAAATATTTAAGCATTAAGGAGATATTTAGGCATAATTTTGTACTGCCTTTGGTTTCTTTGAAACTTTTATTACCCCTTCAAAGTTTCTTTCTTCATCAAATCAATTAATTATGTCATTTTAAGTTAAATAAGTTAATTAAGCTTATTTTACTTTGTTTTTCGATTTCCCAAAAATTGCACAAAAATAAATGTTGTTTTTAGTATTTTTGTGTGTTTGTAATTGCCTGCTGTCTCGTCAATACAAACAAACAAACGAATGCTTACACACACTGGCTTCGCTTTTTTCATGGACATCCCACCCACTTGAACACAACCGTCCCCCCACCCCACCCCCTTTCACACCCACTGCTTCTCCCCATTCTCCCCATTCTCCGCCTTCTACCCACCACCCCCTTACGCATCACCATATCAATGTGTTGTTGCGTTGCGTTTTCAGATAAGATGATATCATTTGTTTTTGTAGCATTCGCCAGCACATTCAATTCGCCTTTGTATGAGTGCGTATTTATACGGCATTTAAGTGTGTGCGTGTCTGTGAGTGTGTATGGAAGTGTTTGATTGTTTATTTTGAGCTATTTTTTATGTTGAAAATTTGAATTCTCGATTTTGGCGCATGCATTGAGTGCGCTTTATGCTCAAATGTTTTTCCTTGTGTTTTTCTTGGGCTTGGTTTTTTTTGGGCTTGGTTTTTTATGGTTTTACAGACTTTATTTGTATTCCGAAAATTTGGAATAAATAAATAAACAGACGTTATATTTCTACAAGAGTTTGGCAGTTCAAAATAAGAAATATAATAAATAATGAATTACAATTGGAATTTAAGAATAGTTATTTAAGAATATAAATATAATATATATGCTATAATAAAATATAATTGTCTATTAACTAAAGCTATTTTTATACATTTGTTAAGATATAGTTTATAGATAATTTATTTATAAAATAAAATACTAAATTTAAGGGAATAAAAACAATTTTAAAAAATGAATTTCAGTTGTAAAGAATTTTAATTTTAATTAAACTGAACGACTTTTTGTATATTTAAATCACTTAAAAGTCACTTTAATATTACTTTAACTCTGCAGTTAGCAGAATATTAATCTAATATTAAATTAATTTAAAATATAAACAAAAAATACCAAAAAATACCTAATATTTATATAATAATCTTAGTTTTCAAACAATTTCTAACTCCTCTAAAAGGAAATTTGCGACGCAGTTTAAAAAACTAAATTCACACTCTGAAAATTATTGCGTATTTAAAAGCTTGTCCCCCAACCCATGGAAACGTCCTTTATTCATTCAAAAGTAAGGCGAAAATAAGCGAATGAGAGGACAACAATGTGGAGCGATGTGAAGACAGACAACAAAAGATAAAAAAGGGTTTCAAGGACATTTTACACATAATTTTTACTACCTTACAGGGCGAGGGGGAAAAAAGGGGGAAATCCCCGGCTAATGTAATAATTTTTGCGCTTGTCCTTTGTAAACGGGAAACGGGAAACTGGAACTCCTGTTGCTCGTCGGTCGTCCTGATTCTGATTTGGGACCGAGAGTTGAATGCTCTATTACCCGCAATCAGCGAGGACGAAGTGGAAGTAGTAAAAAAAAACAAGAAAGAAAGAAAGCAACCGAAAAAGAGGAAAAACAGGGAGGAAAATGGTTGAGGTAAGGGCAAGGATATGCGCGCATAAGTCTGCTGCCTTCTAGGACGAGGACATTGATTGCCTTTTCACCTTCGACTCTCACTCACCTTTATGGCTTATTTTTCTTATTCTCATTCTTTCTTTATTTCTTTCTCTCTCTCTCTCTCTCCTCATTTGTTTACCTTCCGCGACCCGGTGAATCGATTATTATGATTTGGGTGAATGAACTTGAGTGGGCTGACATCCCATCATTTGCATATGAGGGGCCAGGAAATATGTCCTTGTGTCCTTGGAACTACACACATACAACAGCTGTAAGAATATGAAACAACCTTGCTGGTAATTAATTTGTTTTAAACTGGCTTTTAAATTTATCTTTATTTTAGAGTCTAAAAAGGAGTAACTAGTTTTTTTTTTATGGGATTGTGTTTTGTTCAAGAGTAACTAGTAAATAAATATTAAATATTAATGATTATTATTATTAATTTTAATTTGGAAAGTTTAAATTTAACTTGTATACTTTTTTGAAGCACCAACGCAATTTTTTCATGGAAAGATAAAGATACTTTTTCCCAGAAATAAAGCACTAAAGATACTTTTTTATAGAAATAATCTCAAAAAGTTTAGCAAAAAGTATTTATTTTGTGTAAATTAAATCAGTACATAAGTAAAAAAATAAATCTAGTCACTTTTTTAAGCTAATATATTTGAGCTATATATTTTTAAAAGAATATTAATATTTTATGTTTATTCAATATTTTTATAATAAAAGTGAACCTCTCAACAAGAAATTCGCAATGCAAAAAGGCTGTTTTCTTAACTTATTAATTTAAGTTGTCATTTAACAGAAGAAAGTTGTCTTACTTTTTTCAATCTTAAAGAAAATATAAAATGTTGTTTTTTTGGTACAAATGTTGATCATTTTAAACCTTTCGTAAAACTCTAAAAAAGTTATTGTTAGACTAATTTAAATCCAAAGTTTGCAAAGGTTAAGGTAACGGTAGTAAAGAAATCATTGGCAACCCTATCATTCGAAACAAAACAAAAAGTTATTTTTTTCCTGTAAGCTACTCCACAAAGCTGTAAAAAACGCCAGGAGTTTTTCAAATTGGTCAAAACTTTTCGAGTAGGAATTTTTCAAAACGAAAAGGGAAACACTTTTGAAACACTGTGTTATTAATAATTTGTGAACAAAACCTTGAAAGGTCTTCGTTCTAACATTTTTAGCTTTTTTAAACTTCAATCTAAAATAATCTAATACCCTTAAATTCGAAATAAAGTAAAGCCCTGATTTCAACTTTTACAATTTCCCTCTCTCTTTCTCTCTCTTTGAAATTGAATTGAAATGTAATAAGCAACCCCATTAGAAATCCATTTCGTGCAACGAGAACACCCAATATGTTCGAAATTCGCTGAATGAAACAGAAGAGGTCTTCTATGTGAATTAGAGCAAACAGCGGGCGATGGATTGGATCGGGGATCAGAGGGGGGAACTGGGGAGGTTATTTAATGTAATGCGCTGCGGTGATGAGCGGAGATAGAAGCCATGGGAAATTGGGTCACGCACGCATGTTGTCGCTGCAGTAACACACTCACTACTACACACTACGGCACGCTTAGCATAGACACACAGATACTTGGGCTGGATGGAGATAGAGATAGAGATACGTATGCCCAGAGATATATGTACATCATTAGCCGGCAATGCCAAACTACAAAAAAAAAGAGAAAAACTAAAAAAATCACTACCGAACTCCAGTAAAGCCAACCGAAAGACCCAGACTATGCGACGCGAAAGAGCTGCTGCAGTTGCTGCTGGGGTGCTGGTGGTGCATGCAACTTAGAAATAAACTGGAAAACAGTGAAGATTGACTATGAAGAAAGGGGGTTAAATGTTTGTTGCTACACTAATTTCGCCTTCCTTCATGGGTAAACGAAGCCCGAAAGATAGCCACCTCCAAACGTTTCGTGCGTTTCTGCTATTTTTAAACGCGTTTTCCCGAAAATCGCATTCTCAAACTTTCTGGAAACACTTCTACCAGTAATTTTCATCGAATTGAACCAATTTTTTCCCCACTTCTTTATCAAACAATTCCCTATGCTTCTCCGAGTACGATTTTTTTTTTTTAAATTTCTTATTTAATTTTTACACCTTTCAACAGGTGAAAAAACATGGTTGAAAATGGAAATTTTTACAAAAAAATTGAAATTAAAAAACAATTTTTAATTAAAAAAAATCGTAATCTTAGAAGCTTAGCCAACATAAAACTGAAAATAAATCAAATTAATTTTTCTCATTTAAGGCAAGTTGAAGGATAGTTATGATACCAGCAAAATGACCCCTAGAATTTTGATAAGAGAAGTGAGAAGTGATAAATTTTAAAGATGTAAAAAAGTAATAAAGAAAATATTATCTCATTATCTTATAGTTTTCTCACAAATAATTTCTGAAAATAGACAAAACTTCGATCTAGTAAAAAAACCCTTAAATATTTTATAAATAAAATAAATTTAATATATACATATTTTTAAGTAAACTTATCTCCCACGTATTTTTTATGCAATCCCCACTTTATTTCTAATTAAACTTCCCCTTTGGCTACCTTTCTCTTTCCCTCCCCACGTCATTCAAATGCAATTCTAACGCACAAAAAAAAAGCCCCAGAACAACAAATTTTGTAGTTCGCTTCTGGTTTTATATATTTTTGTTGTCATTTTCGGTGAGTGGAAAATTGGGTCACTGCATATAATCCACATGTGAGTGCGTATTGTGGGTCGATGTTGCAACGATGTTGGCGCTGCCTCAGCTGTTGCTGCCGCTTCATGTTGCTGCTTCTGCGGCTGCTTCTGCTGCTGCTGACGCAGTTGATTGCTCATTGCTCCCTTTGATCTTCGCCCCGTTTGTTGTTTTTCTTTCTATGGTTTGCCCTTGCCTCCCACTGGGCGGCAAAATGTTGGGAAATATTCTGAATGCAATCTATCAATCGCTGTGTTGCTGTGTGTATGCAACCACCGAGCGAGCTAAATTATGTAAGAGCAATAAGTCAGCTGGAAAAATGTAATTTCAAATAGAACAGCGAACTCTTTCAGCTTCAGTAATTTGAAATACAAAATATAGTTTGTTAAACATTAATTAGAAGATAGTTTTTTGCAATTTATAGTGTAAGTTACCTTTATTTTAAAAGTTTTTATAAAACTAGGGTAACAACCCATTAATTTGAATTCAAAAAACTGTGTTGGGTGAGTTTTTATAATGCATATAAATCTGCGTACTTTAATTTAAATTTATTAAAATTTAAATATTTATTCATCATTTTATAAAATAATTTTTTGAAAAATTAAAGCTTAAAAATATAATAACTTAGCTAAAAATACATTATTTTAATCCGGTAAACGGTTAAGAGTTAGTTTTTACAATAAATCTGCATACTAAATTTTAATTTATTTTACAATTTACATTTTTTGCATTTCTTTTTTACAATTTTAACAATTTAAACCCTTAAAAATGTTGAAAACAAATTGTAAATTTTTTTATTCTACCAGAAACGGCTAGATAGACTCGGCTGTTGATGCTGACTAAGAATATATATGGTTTATGGGGTCGGATTTGATTCCTTCACTGAGTTCTGTTCTTCTGACTGATATTAAAATACCCCGAAAGAAGCATTAAAACTTGAATATTTATCCATAAGTTTTGGGAAAATTAAAGCTTAAAAGTATAATAACTAAGCTAAAATGGAACAAGAATATACACATTTACTGCGTTTTAAACATTTCACTGCGTTTTAAACTTCTGACTTAAATGATAATAATAATACCCTGCAAGAGATTAATAACAATAAAATGATAAGAAAAGTGACTTCATAACAACAACGAATTCCACTTGATGTTCACACTCCATATAAAATCAAATTTCTCCCAACTCCAGCTGGGAGGAAATCCCAAAAAGGACACAATCCTCTTTGGCTTGTCACATCATAATAAAATCACATTCAGTGGCCAAAAACAAGGACCTTCAGCAACCCAATTAACCATAAATTAAATTAAGTAAAGACAGAAAGGAAGAGAGAGTCCGTCCGGAAGAGCAGCGGGTAAAGAACCCCAAAAACAATTTTTGGGAACCACAATTGTCAATGGTTTTTCTTGGCCTGTTTTTGTTTTTCCACTTTTTCTCTTCATCTCCCTCTCTCTCTCCTTTATTTATATTTATTTTATGCAGAAGAAAAGTTAAAAAGACTTGCACAATTTAATGGGCACAAAAATAACAGCAAGGAAAACGAGGAAATTCCAAATCAAAGACAGAGAGACAGAGAAAAGCGTTCATAGGCAATTCTCAACATTTTCTTTATTTGTTTATTATGCATGAATTGTAAATGTTGAGCCAAAATTGCCGAAATCGGGAAAGTGGGGGCTGAGGATGACGTAAAGTTTTGTGCTTGCAACAGCAACCGGAAGAATTCAATTGTGTGTCAGATGTTTTAGGTTTTTTGTTGTTGTTATATTTGGGGGCAAGGAAACTGAAGATGCTGGGCGGGGGTAGCAATCACAGGGCAAAAAGCCAATTGTGAATATTAAAATCTGTGCGGGAAATACTGCTGAGAAAGATATTATTTGCATGCGTTCTTTGGGGGAGAGAAAGGGCAGGTTCTTGAGGAGTCTGTGAAATAATTATTTATATATTTTAGATGTTGCCATAAACTAATTAATAATATTATTATAATATTTTTTTATTTATTAAATATAACAATTTAATTCCAAAGGTTTTTATGAAAACTTCCACAAAAATATTGTTTAAAACCAAATTGCAAAATCGAAAAAATGCTTTTTCTTTGTTTAGAATTCATACTTTATATTTTTGTATTTATTTATTCGTTAATTATTTAATTATTTATATTATTTAATTTTATATTATATTAAAGTAATTTATTCCTTTAGATGTTGCCATAAATTATGCGACTAATATTTCAGACGTAACAAAATTGGCAATCGATTTAAAAAAATCGGCAGTTTATAGGGAACTAAAATATGCTTATATAATTCGTAAATTATAAAAAAATATACAAATATTAAATATTTAATAATCAAGAATTTCTTTTAATTTAATTTATTATTAAATGTATATTTTTTTACTGAATTTAATTTATTATTTAATT
Organism: Drosophila tsacasi; assembly: GCA_018904565.1. Classification (NCBI taxonomy): domain Eukaryota; kingdom Metazoa; phylum Arthropoda; class Insecta; order Diptera; family Drosophilidae; genus Drosophila; species Drosophila tsacasi. Next base: position 38,989 of record JAEIHY010013945.1, on the reverse strand, counting down.
TCTCCTTATTTTACCCCTTTTTCAATGCTTCCCTTTAAAACCTAAAAACTCCTTTCTCTAAAAACTTAAATTACTTAATTTTAAAGCCAACGTTTGGGAGCCAAAATTATTAGTAAATTAGTAATAATATAAAAATATTAAATAATCCAGAATTTAATTTAATTTTATTTATTATTAAATTTTTCCTTATTTTACCCCTTTTTTATGCTCTCCTTTTCCACCTAAAATCTCCAATCTCTAAAAACTTAAATTACTTAATTTTAAAGCCGAAGTTTGGGAGCCAAAATTATTAGTAAATTAATAATAATATAAAAATATTAAATAATCAAGAATTTAATTTAATTTTATTTATTATTAAATTTCTCCTTATTTTACCCCTTTTTTATGCTCTCCTTTTCCACCTAAAATCTCCAATCTCAAAACACTTAAATTTCTTAAATTTAAAGCCAAAGTTAGGGTCCCAAAACCACTGCTCAAATCGTGTGATTAATTTTTCAGGCCCTATATGATTAACAAATTTCCAACGAGACCTTCCCGCCGAAAAATTGGCCTCATTTAAATATACTTTATACATATTTTTTGGGGTGGAGTTGGGAGATGGGCGATGGGAGAGATTCACTAAAAGTTACGCCGCCGACTGGGGAAAATCGCAGGCAATTTCGATTCCCACGCGTGTACAGTTTACGCCTGCGAACTAATTGCAAATTAATGACTTTGGCGAAACTCGCAGCGGCGGCCAAGAACTATGAGATATATTTATTTGCGCATCTTAAAGATACTATACACTCTAGGCCCACAGAGCCCTTGGGCTCCAGTTAATCAATCATTTTGTCTATTACACGAAAAGAAGGCCAGACAAAAAAAGAGCAACAAGAAAAGAGGAACAAGAATTACTTCAATCATGTCTGTCAATTTGTAGTTAATTACTTTGGTTCTTCTTTTTCGAACTTCCAACGATCTGCAGCTGTGGCAGACAAAAAGAGACGGCAACAGTGGCCGCTACATTGCAATTTCGAAACAGTGTGGGCATCTCTTTCTGGCCCCGTTATCTCAGCCAAAGTTGCATCTGTATGCGCCAACTGACCGTACATGTACGTACATGTACAGCTGCAGTTGTAGTACGTGCGAGTATGGGTGTCTGTGGTGTATCTGTGTGAGAACAAGCTTTTTGCGCATTATTGGAGATCCGAAGATTCTCATTGGATGCGCAAAAATGGCGATTGAGGCATTGCGAAAATATGCAAAGAATAAGAATGGGGAAGGTATTGCAGGTTATTTTAAGTATTTAAGGATATTAATGAATTTAAGTCTTTATATAATAAAAGTTTATTAGTATTATGATTTTTATTCGTTTTGTTTTAATGGTAAAATATTTCTTTAGTATTCTTCAACCAGATAAAAACGACAATATTCATAATTTCTATTACGTTGAGCCTGAAACCAGTTGAAAACTTTAGCATCAATTCAGGCGGTGAAATTCTCCAGTTATTTTTAATTTATTTTAATTTTTTATTTTGGATTAAATTTGAAAATAAAAGTATTCCAAAGGCACAAGTATTATAATCAAGTTTCAACACATCTTTTAAAAATATAAATGTGATTTTTAATAAAAATTAAATCATATGAAAGTAGTCTTTATTTTATCAAACTGATTGTAATAACACATTAAAACATTTAAGATTATAAAACTACGAAAATCATTTGTTTGATTCAAATGTAAAGAAACTGATTCCCCCATTTAAATTTACAACTTAATCGATTGAACAAATTAGTGCCTCATCCATAAGCCTATTAAATTTGTATTTGTTAAACATTTATCACTGACTTTATTGAAATTTCAAACACCGAAAAAAATATAAATATTTGCTAAGCACAGAAGAATAATTAATGAGAGGATCTCGAAAACTTAACCGCGATCTCAAGATCAGATCCAAAAACAAAATATACTAAGAATTTCCCTCAATGCAAAAAAAAACGAAACAAAAAACTGAATTCGAAACAAGTTTTAACACTAAAGAAAAATAAAAAATCTAGGAAATTGTTGTGGCTACTGATGGTGATGTTCTTGCTATTTTTGTTGTAGTTTTTTTTGTGTTTTTTTGTTAATCTTTGTCGACGAGCTGCGTGGACATGAAATGAAATTTATGGGATGTCAAAGGGCCATAATCTCTCCCAAAAGTGCGAAAGAGTGAGCGAGACGGGCAGACAGAGTGAGAGAGCGACAGAATGGGGGAATGCGGCAAGGAGGGGGGACGGGGGGCAGAGAGGGTGCGTTGGATTTTCGGCGCGTGCAATGAGAGCCGAAATTTTCAAGCTTTGCGCTCACGCATTCGCTCTGCCGCCCTCCGCTCCCACTGCCCCCCACAGCCCCCTCGCACACGCACGCACTTCGCTGATTACCTCATCGCAGCGAATGTCAGCGCAAGGCAAAAGGCGAAAAGCAAAGGCAGCAGCACACAAAGCGGAATAGCAACAGCAGCAAAGCATAGGCTCGGAATGCGTGCGCATAAAGTTTGGGAAGGGGGTTTGCGGGGGCCAACCGAGGGGGGGGGGGGTTGGTAGGTCTGATACAGGAGAGGTCGCGCAAATAGTGAAGCTTTGAGAGAAATGTTAACATTAATTTGGAAAAGATAATAATTATAACAAATTCGGTGAAATTAAATAAATATATCTCATTATAAATAAATGCGAATTTTGTAAATTTTAACCAAAATTCCTAGTATAATAAAATAGAATAAAACTATATTAAAAAGATTTCAAAAAATCTAAACAATTAAGTGTGTTTTTATATAGATAATAATAAAACTTTAATTTACAATTTAAATTAAACAGAGTACCCTCAGAATATCGCTGCAGAATTAAAATCTGATTGAAATGTTGTCTTAAAATAATGGTAACGATTTTTAAAATCCCAATTTCCTTTAAAAATATACTCTAAAACATATATTGTAAAAAAGTGCATTATTTAAAAGGTCAAAAGGGGATTAACATTACATTTTTAACTATCAATATTGCCTTAAAATATATTATACATATTTTTCTTTTGTATTTCGTACTGATTTGGAGTTCCTTAACAATTTATGTGTTACCTCTTTAAAAATATAAGTATACATAAATATTATTTTTCTATAACTTGAAAGGAACTTCAATAGTATATAATTTTTTCTACATCATTTTGTATTCCATTTTCTACTGATTTTTTAATATACGAAGATTTGTTTGACCGTTCTTAAGCATTAATATTTAATTGATGCTTCAACTGCTCTACCTAAAACCTTTAATAATCATATAATTAAGAAATAAATCTTGTTAAAAAAACGTTCTTTACAAAAAAAAAAGAGCTTGAAAGGCTTAAAATTTGTCAAAAAACAATTCTAAACTTTTTCAAGCCCTCTTTTTTTGCCCACCACTGTATGTTGCGCCTGCTGCGATCTCGCTGCTGGCTTCTGCGTTTTGCGTTTTGCTTTCGGCTTTTGTTGTAACTTTGGACGCGGACTTGGACTTGGACTTGGATTTGGCTTTGGATTTGGAGCCGAGCCCAAGAACTGGTCCAGGCCCGGCAGCATTTGAATTAATGATCCATTGTTGTTGCCGCTGCTTCTTGTTCTGCGGCTTCTGCTGCTTCTTCCGTATGTGCCACTTCATTTTTGGTTGCTTTTTGTATTTAGCTTTATTAATATATATTTTTTGTTGTTGTTATGGGGTAGGTCATTCTGCCTGCTGCCTTGTAAATGCCGGAAATGTAGCTTGTTTGTACGCGCTGGATTAGTTTTGTAATTTTTCATTACAAGTCGCAGTTAGAAAATCTGGACCTAGGCTTTGCCACCATTTTGCATTTTACCACTTCTTTTGGTTAGCTTTTTGTATTTTTTTGTATTTTTTTTTAGGTGGAGTGGCAATTAATCAAAAAATGCTTGAAGCCATAGAAATCCCATAAATCACACAACCCAAAATGGGTGTGTGTGTTTGCTGCACTCCTGCGTGCTGCCACCTTTCATCGAGTCCGAGTTGTGGTCCTCCTTTCATGGCTTTCCACGCCATGCGGAACGTATATAACATAATTATACTAATTTGCATTTCAAGGATGGTGGATTAGGGAATGTGGAAAATGTGCGTAAAAACTATTGTCTTAATAAATCAAACAAGTGGGGGACAAATGTGGGGCTCGGAATTATGAAAACGATTTGTGGATGCTCTATAAAAATTTTAAATGAAAGATGAGGAGTTTTACTTTTACTCAAATAAATAAAAAATATTGATTTAACAACATTTTTAAATATATAAAAAGAAATTCAATAGATTTGTTGAACATTTTAAATGTATCGAAACAAATTTGATTTGATTATCGAAATTTTGTAAAATATCGATCGTTTGATTTAGTTATCGAAGCTTTCTGATATATCTTAAATTTGTAGGTATTTTTATTGGTTCTCTTATTATTTAAGCATTTTTAAAAGAAAAACTCATAAGAGAATGCAGTATAATTATTAATAATTATTAATCCCAGCAAACTCAACATACCCCATAAAAATACCCTCTTTTACCAAAAAACTAATTCTTAATTTTACAAAATCATATATCAAACCTTCAGCAAGAGGTTTTTCCAGTACGTGCACATATGTATGTTAAGCTGCGCCCACGAAAAAAAACGAACTAAAAAAACACAAGAAAAAAGCAAAACTATAATCACAACTCGAACAATAACAAAACCAACGCGGCGTATGCGTAATATAATTCTTTGTTCAAGCACGCAGGTCACCTGCTGCTGCAGGACACCGGACCGGACAACCCCCTTCCCGCCTTTTCCAGGGTTTTCCTCCTTTTTCTTCCTCGTTTCTTCTTACCCCCTATTAGTTAATGACCAAATGGCATTCAAAATCATGGCACACATACGCCATGTAGGACATCGGCCAACCCACGGAAAAATTTCCCTTTTTAATTTTATTATTTTCACATAAATTTTCGGGGTAGTTAGAGTCTGTCCTCTTTTTTATTGCATTTTAATGGAAATTTTTGCTGTTGTGGGTAACATGCATGAAATAATTTGCTAGTTGCCTCCTTCTGCGTTAATGTGCACACAAGTGAAATAAAAATTCATTACAAAAATTAAATAATTTCATTATTTGCTGCTGAGCTGCGTTTACAAGCCAAGCCTTACAGCACCGGGCTCAATGGGTATTTTTATAGGAAAATTGCGTTTTCATTTATAATTTCTTGTTGTTGTTGTATTGTGTGTCGTGTCTTAGCCAATTCTCAGGAAAGGAGGTGTGGCATTGGTATAATAAAGGTATTGCAGGTTGGTCAGTGGAATGTGCCAAAGGAAATAGTTGATTTTTGTTCGTTTTTTGTATCTGAAGTTTATAAGTTTGCCATTTGATCGATAAAGCCAATCTAAGTGAGATTTTAACCGGTTTATTGATAAGATAACTATTGAATTAACGCAAAGTTAAATGTCTTGTAATGTATTTATGGGGTTTGTTTGAAAATTAATGGGTAATTAATTATTAAGTAGGGGTTTATGATTATATTTATATTTTTTAATTTCATTAAATAGTTTTCCTTTGAAATTATATAATTGATTTTGTATTTAAACATCATTTACTAGGTTTATTGATAAGATAACTATTGAATTAACGTCCAGTTAATTATATTGTAATTTATTTATGGTTTTGGAACTATTTATCTTTTATTTTCATGGAAACTTAATAGAACTTTATCATCGTTAGGTTTTTGATTATATTCACAGTTTTTAAACTTATTAACTCTTCTCCTAAGCTATATTCCTTGTTATTTCTTCTATTTTTAAACTTATTAACTCTTCTCCTAAGCTATATTCCTTGTTATTTCTTCTATAACAATTAACTCCTTTATTTCAGCATTATTCAAAGTTTAAAACAAATTAAATTTCATACCAACAATTGAGCTATAAATTCTCCTTTTTATAGTTTTCAACACAACATTTGTAGAGCATAATTTTATGGCCCCTTCATTTGTTTTTTCCTGCTTCATATTTGACGATTTAACGATTATAACAGCTTTCTGCTCATACCAACAATTTTTGGCAAACAAAAATATGATAATAAAGTTAAGAACCAAATTTATATATTGAGGAAAAACAACAACAACAACAATGAAAAAAATCATTCAAATTAGTTTCCCAGGAGGGGAAATGATGTGAAAAACAAGTCCAGTGAAAGGGAAAGGAAGCGAAACCGAAACTGAAGCCAAAACCAATCCAATCAGGCTGAAGGAAAAATGTGCAAGTGGTGGCGGAGAAAATCGCTGACTGAGAAGGAAACAGACCGAAGGAAGTAGGAAAAATAGGAGAGGAATTTCCCATACTAACTAAGTTGGGCCTAGCAAGGAAGCAGGAATCCTGGCGCCTACTGACGGCCCATAAAAATAACACAGCACAAATCTCATCTATATAGTTTTTACGAACGAATGTGTGTGTGTGTCTATGCTGTGTGTGTATTTTTTCATGCGCTTGTTTTTAATCTTTGACTTGTTTTTCGCCAACAAACAAATTTCCTTTTCGGCCCCAGACAATGTTATTGCATTCTGGCGACGCTGGAAAATTTCGTTGGTGGTGGAAAGGGTCTGGGTTAATGGTTAACTCACTGCCAGCATAAAATGTCCACAATACTATATAGATCTGTGTCTGTGGTGCACTGGGTCTGACATTGCCCTTGTCCTGGAGAACTTCTCCCCTCTCTCTGTTTGTGACAATTGTGGGAAAGTCTATCTTTCTCCCCGTCGACGCCAGTTGGCCATTAAATTGATAAGCGAAGGCGGCCAAAACAAAAAAAAAAAAAAAAATATGAAGCAAGCAAGCAATTTTTTTGGTAGCCAACTGCAAGGAGGGATTCGCGTTGGAAAAGAGCGAGAGAAAAACAAGGGGGTTCAGACCAGGCGATGCCAGGCGACTGATAGACAGAAAACCCAGAAGCCTGATTTTTGGGGAAAGTCAGGGAAAAGTCTTCTTTGAAGAGGGGTGCGAAGGAAAGCGGTAGCTTCGGGAAAGTCTTTAAGGGATATGATTGCGGGAAAGCGCTGGGTGTAAATTAAAAAGAATATTTACAAAATGTAGTTTAAATTTAGGGAAATTAAAGCGGAAATAGTGATGATGATATGGAAAGACTGGGGAGTTAAGAATAATCATTTCTAGAAGATTGAGCTTAAAAAAAAACTAAATATTAACTAAATATACGAATCTAAGAAATTAATTTATTTTAAATATATTAAATAAAAAATTATAATAACATTAAAGATACGAGTTTAAGATGCGTATAGATTTTAAATAAATGTAATTATTAGTTAAAAATTACCTTAATAATGATTTGTAATATATTAAATAATAAATTATAAAAATAAATTAAATTAATAATTGTTAAGTATATGAAATAATAAATTTTAAATAAATACCATTAAACATACGATTTTAAGAAGTATATAAATTTTAAATACGTATTTTAAAGAGAAAAATTTTAAATACATATTTTAGATTATTAGTTAAAATTGTAAGTAATTTGGAATTCATTTTTAAATATTCTTGGGCTATATTTTAATCGAAATGTCTTCTAATTCATTATTAGCAAAAAAAGTATCACATTATGATAACTAAAATAAATATATTAATTTCTTACAAAGTATATATTATCTTCAAGAACCTAGATATTTTTGAACTACCTTTTCAATTTTCTTTGAGGCATTATTTTAGTTATTTATGTAAGTTATTCATTAAATAATTATTTTTCTAGTCTCTGGTTCAAGTAACCAAACAAAACCTCGCATAATAACCTAAAGTTGGCAAATAGTATTTTTTTGCAATTGTTAAAGCCATTTTAAATATATATTTCTAAGTGAAAATACACCAGGGAAAACCCGACGACCACCTTCACCACTTGTATCTCCTGTAGAAAGTTCCTCCTCGGAGTGTGAGTGCACACACTTCAAAAACAACTTGCCAATAAATGTCAAAAATATAAAATGGCAATAAAAAACAGGACTGTCAAGGCCAAAAGTTGTACTGACAGGGCTAAGAAGCTGGAAAAGGTCTCGTAGTAAGAGGAGCAGAACTGCTGCCAGGACTCGCACAAAGACATTAACATGTGGCACACATTTACCACTGACCGCCGGAGGCAGGAAGCGAAAGTCAATGACAGAATAAACCGGAGGGATACAAAGGACTTTATTTCAATTGAGACGCGGTTGGGGTGCGGTGGCAACCAATACATTAAGTACTTTCTCGACCAACTCATACCCAGTCTCAGCCACATCTCCTTACAAATTGTCGCCTTAATAATGCCAATGACAACTACAAACAACAAGAACAATTGACGGCAAACTTATCCCCCATGAAAAGGAAGCGGAGATGTCAGTTGATCAATAAGGATAATGATTTTTCTCGAGCGTTTTTTGCTGTTTATTTTTTTTATATTTTTTTTTGTGGTTTGCACTTAGGAGGTGGAGTAAGGGGAAGGAAATGAGAGCCTTGTTTAAATTACTTTAAATGGATTAAGAACTTAGGAAGTTTTAAAAAGAAATATATTTATTAGAGATGATAGCAAAGCTTGAAAAGATATTAATGTGGATTTTTCAATTCAAATATGCCTTAATTTTGTATACAAAATATTATTCCATACTGAAAGTTTAAAATATAAGTATTAGATTTATTTATTTTACATGTCAACATTTATTTGAAAAGAAAAGTTCAAACAAAAAACATTTGTGGTTTTAATTTACATTTATTTTACAAGAAAAGTATAAAAGAAACAGTTTTGTTTTAATTTTTGTTTTATTGTAAAATTTTTTTGCATAGGAATATAAATTTGTATGGTATTTTTTTTTTGTTTCCTCGAAAATTTTTGGGAAAAATCTTTTCTTCCTTACAAATAATTTTTAAATTTATTTATGCCACAGAAATATACAACACAACAGTTTTTAAAACATTTAGAATGTATAAACTCTTTAAATATTCACTTATGCTCAAAATTCCTTTTGATTTTTCAGCTATTTTATTAAAAAAAAGTTTATAAAAAAATTCCTTATAAATTTACAATTTAAAATTACATAAAATTAATTTTCTTGGCAAAAAACCCTAGCCGCCTCTCTTATTTAAGCCAATTATTGCAGCTTTCGTTAAGATAAGAAAGAGAACGCATCGTGGGAAGAGAGCGGCATTGCTTAAGAGTGCACTCTTCGTTCAGTTCGACGAAAGCAAAAGTGAACTGCGCAAGCGATTCGTTCAAATGGTTTGCATCTCGAATAATATCAGACGTTGGAAATTCAAAAATTGTAGGAGATAAAGATTTAATAGTTAAAAAAAATTCCAATTGTAAATTGTTAGCCAATTAAAATGCGGAAATGTTGAGAGATTTATTTTGGCCGATGATTTTTCTCAGGCCTGCCATACAGTTTGCAGTGTCACTTTTGTTGTTATAATGCCAGCACACACATATAAATGATATCTTCAGCTTTATATGAGTGAGTTTGCCATATAATTACCGGTTATTGTACGCCAAAGCTGCGACCTTACGCACAAAAAAAAAGCAACAACAACAAAAAATGCGTGTTGTGTTAACTACAAAAAACTCAAGCTCAAACTCATAACAACAACAACCGATCTCAGGCTTCTCTCACACGCTTGGCAACACCACAAAATGTTTGAACACTGAAATGAATTTCTGGTTTTCTGCTGATTTTTTTAGCCTAAAAAGAGCTTCTCTTGGTTCGAACAAACATAAAGCCGGAAAGCAGCACGCAGAATTTTATGCGCTTGGCAAAAGATTTCGATTTCGTTGTCTCTTCTGTCATTCGCAGTCTTCGGTCTTCGGTCTTTGGTCTTCTCTCTTATGTTTGCCTTTTGACGCTTCGTCATTCACAGTACGCTTTGGGCTTCACTTTCGTAGTTCATGATCTGGAGCCATAGGCTTCTATTTCAAAAGTTCAGCTTGGTGGGTCTTGTAGGTGCCCTACTTTTGTTTAGAAAATTTATATGGAGAAAGCAACTAGAAGAAATGTTTTTAAAATATTTAATTGGAAGCTTCAAAAATAGAAAAAGAATATGAATGATTATAAAAATATATTTTTCTGTTAATTAAACAGATAAAATATGAGTAAAATGTTAAATGTTATATAATTCTATATATAACCTTATATTACCTACTATATTTTACTATGTATTACTATATACTATTACTAAATATTACTATATTATTTTTACTAACTATTACTATTACTAAATATTACTATATATTACAATTTTAATTTTTTAGTTTATTAATTTTTAATTCGTTTTAATTGTATTAACTTGTATTAACTCTATTAATGATAATATATTATTATTTTTATTATTTATTTCTTTAAGACCTATTAGTTATCTTTTTTATGTCTTCACAGATATCTGATTTATTTTTATTTCCTTGCAATTTTTTATATGATTTAATATTATAAAAATTTGTTAAAATTTTTACTTGTTTAAAAAGAGTTTTGCCCAGACATTTTTATATTGGTTATATATTTATTTAAAGATTAAAACCGTCTTTAGAGGGTCATTTCCATAGTCTCCTATCACCGACCACCGTCGAAAAGCTTCATCAACGCATAATTTTGTCGGCATTTTTTTTTTCGGTTGCCTTCAAGTGCCATGCGCCTATGGCTTTGCTAGGCCTACGAATGTGTGTGTGTCTGTGCGTATTTGTATCTGTGTGTGTGGAGATATCTCATACATAGCTAAAACTACAATGCACGCTGGTGTGCGTGTGGGTTGCTCATGTGCGTAACGCATTTTTCGGCTCCCTTCTGTCCCGCTCTAACGCATTTCTCTCAACACACAAGCTCTCACACACATAAAATTTATGAAAAAAATTAACGAATCTTTAAATAAAAAAAAAAAACAATAACAATAACAAAACGCAACTACAAAAACAACACCTACAACTACAAGTCCAAGCCAACTCAAGGTTATGTTCAGGGCCTATACGCATCGCATCGACAAATGAATTTCAGTCAGTCGCTTTTTTTCGGCATTATTTTGTTTTTTTTTCTCGGATTTTTTTGGTTAGTGCGTTTGTTACGCATATTTTTTGGGTGTATATATTATGTGTATATATTTATATATAAATATATGTGCGTTTTTTTCAGCTTCTCTATGAGTAGTTTTTGCAGCTGCTAATCAAAATGCTTAATGTTAATGCTCTTGGGCCTCTGACTGTAATTTATAAATGCCCAACTAACTTGTCTCTTTTTCCATCTATTTTTCTTTTTTTGCGAAGAGTGCGGGTTGTTCCCAGCGATACGCATTATTTACGCAACTGATTTGTATTTGCAGTGCAAACTATAGAGTATACACATGGTCTCGGGTTAGTTTTTAATGAAGATATAGAGCTATATATTTGGAGAGATATATAAAGAGATACATATATAGCAATACAAGCTCATACATTCAGCTTATAATTTATGCCTGTACCAAGCCCTAAGCCAATTAGCTTTACAATTGATATGTTCGTTTATAAAGTTAATTTATAAAGTTCACTTATAAAGTTGCCAATTAGAAAGACATTTGTTTGGCGAAGCTAATTACAATTTACATTTATAATATTAATTAGAAGAATATAAATGAAATATGACCAGAATTAAGACGCACTTAATTTAAAATTAAAATGGAAATAATAGAAACAATAACTAGTTTTAAGAATGGTGGAATGGAAATGGTAGAGCAGATACAAATATGTTGAATAATATAAAATTTTTTGGACAATTAAAAATTCAGGAAAAAATATAATAACTAGGCTAAAAATACATTAATTTGAATTCGGAAAACTGTTCCGAGTTAGTTTATATAAGGCTAATAAATCTGCATACTGAATTTCAATTTATTTTAAAAATAAAGGTTTTGGAATTATATCTTTTTATTTTTACAATTAAAAATATAGAAAAAATGTTTAATTTTTGTATTCCACCAGATATGACTAGATCGATTCGGCTGTTGATGCTGATCAAGAATATAATTGATTTATAGGGTCGGAAATGTTTCGTTTATATTGTTCTGTGTTCTATTAAACAAAACGTGTTCTTAAAGCTACAAATATTGCATTAGTTTTAGGCACAAAGATTTATTTAATAACTAATAATTAATGATAAAAAGTAACTCATTTATAACTATTGATTTTTGTTTGACTTATAAGTTATCAAAAGAAACCCCTGACTCAATTATTCAAATATAATTTCCAAGTGTTCAATCCAATCAATTCTAATTCATATAAATTTCTCACCCCATATCTCTTCAGCACTTTTCCCATAAATTATTTTTGTATCTTAAGCTTACAGACGCAATTACAGTAATTAACCACTTGTTTACCTGACCCCGTCATTTATTGAATTTTTAAAACCCATTTAAAGTGATACCTAAAAAACAGCCTGACTTCCCATCCTCCATCATAAATCGAGCAGCAAAAGTATAATATTAATAAAAATGCATAAGACCATAAAACGTGGCCAAACAAAAGCTTCAGTTAATCAAATGGCGCATTAAGAAAAATAATATAGATATCGATGCCAGATATTTTACACCGATATGCTCACGTGCATTGGACATTTCAACGGTTTTCCAATGGCCCTGCAACGGGCCAGAGGTCACAAACCGAAAACTGAAAATTCAGGGGCCATCGAATGGTAACCTTGAAAACAGCCGACAGGTTACAAGTTTTACGGCTCAATTTAAATATTTTAACAGGTCGGAAACAATCATTGCACGCTACAAATTTTTCTGTTTTTTTTTGTTTTTGGTTTCAGGGGAAATCAGATATTAAATATTTTTGAGGCGTATCGAAGACAGCTGCTGACACTCTCAGGTACTTTTAAGGAAATGGTTGAGAAGTGTTTTCCTCTTTTCTAATTGAATATATCTATTTATAATGGGGTTTAAGTTGAGGGTTTGTGGGAGAAATGATTAGTTTTATTGTAAGCGTTTTATTTTAAAAATTAAATAAAATTACAAGTTGAAGTTAAAGTTAGATAAAATCTCTCATAAATTTATAATGCATTAAAAATTACATTGAAACTACAAGCTAGAAGCTAAATTAAGGTAAAAAGACCTTAAAAAAGCTTATCTAATAAGAAATTTATGTATGATCGTATTTTATTTTAATAAATTTGTATTACTACCCAAAAAATAATAAATATTACTAATGCTAGTACAAATTATTTTTTTATAGCAGAAAAGAGTTGGTTTAATTTAAAAAACTTTTATGAAAATACAGATTGAAGTTAAAGTTATATAAAAACATTTAACAAACTTATATTCCATCAAAATTAAAATGGAACTACAAGCTTGAAGCTAAACTAAGGTGAAAAGGCCCTAAAGAAGCGTATTTAATAATTAATTTATTTATTAATGATTGTATTACATTTTAATAAATGTATATTATTAAAAAAAAATAATAATAAATATTAATAACGCTAGTACAAATAATTTTTAAATAATAAAAGCGTTCTTATTAATAAGAAATAAATAACATAACTAGGCACCAAAAACTACTAGTTTTGTAGTCTAAATTAATTAATTTATAGTTAAAATATATTTGGTAAAAGATTTCCATATATATTGATCATTAATTAATTTCTAGTTAAAATATATTTGTTAAAAGATTTCCATTTATATTTATATTGATCATTACTAAAATCGCTCATAAAATTATTATTATTATTAAAATATTAATCGCTTTTGTAATAATTTTTTAAACACCTTTAATCTCTCTCAACAATAAGCTGACGTTGGGAAACGTGTTCGTTGCCGAGTGCGGAAATGAGTTGGGTTCCAAATTCGAAAAAATTGAAAATAGAAAAAACAACAAAAATACTTTATTGAAGGGCTAAGGTCTCCTACAAATACAACAATAAATTTAATTGATATACGCATTGATAGCACAGCTCTACGAAGCACACCAAGTTGTCGATTGTTTCTGTTGATTTTTTCGTTCGCCGGTGAAGGGCATTTTCATATGGCTTTTGGTGGGGGAAAACGAGATGGAGATACAGCAGGGGCCCTTAAGAAAAATGTGTGTGTGTGTTTGTGATAGTGTTCAAGGTCACTCCATTGTCGATTCGTTGCTCGTTTTTCCCTTTTCTAGCTGCGTTTACAACGACAGCACACAAAGCACAACAAGCACCCAAAACAAAATTAAGAAAAACCTGCAGCACAAACATGGATGAAGTCACCTTACAAATATTTGGAATTGCAAGGTCAGTTTTTTATTGGTCTTTATTTTTGTGGTCGTGCTTGATAGTAAAGAATCTTTTATTAGATGGATAAATATTTTTTGTATAGGCTCAGACCGAGTTCTTTTTTGTAATCTTGATAAATATGCAACAATAAAACCGGAAACTGATTAATGATTGTAGGAGAATCTGAAAAGGGTAGCGAATTGGAGGAATCTATTGTTAAATCGTTGGAAAGTTTAAGTTTTGAATTTGGAAAATTGATATTAATAGGTATTTTATATTATCTATTAAGCTATTTAATCAGGGACCGTAAATAATGATTATTTTTATTTTTCAAATATAAAAATCAAGTACATGTATGATTTTATTTTAATTTCTTAAAAAAAAATCATGAATTTAAATTTCTTAATTTTGTTCTACTCACATCTAATGATTATTACAAAAGATAAACGACAAAAATCTAAAATAAAATTCTCCTTATTGATTTGATACCCATTTAATTAGATATATTTTTGTAATAATTTTATCTTAAAATCCAAACCTTCCTTCTTTAATTTAAAACCACAAAAATGTCCTAATTTATCATATACTTTCTTTTGTTTCCTCTCTCTAAAAAAAGTTAAGTAGTCCCAATCTAACCGCTTAACTATCTCGGATTTTTGTTGATTTATTTAATTAGCCTTAACCCACTGAAAGCTAATCTAGAATCTCGAAATTAGAACGCTCCCTTTTGCAGGCCCAAGCATATCGAGTCCATCAAAACTGTCAACTGTAAATCAAAAACCCATAACTCAGGGAGACACTCGCCGGGTAATTAGTGGTCGCATAATTAAGCTGTAAACAAAAGGCGAGAGCAAAAGGCCAAAACAATGCACTTGCCTAAGCCAAAACACGAAGGTGCCGGGCTCAAAGAAATCTGCCCACGCAAATGGTTATAAAAATGAGCATATAAATGTATATATAAAATATATATATATATATTTATAAGTATATTTTTATACTTTTTTTTTTTGTATATTTGTCACCATTAAATGCTGCAGTCCAAAGCGACGCTCAACAAATCAAAGTCAATGCAGAGTAGCCACAAAACAGAAGCTCAAAATTGGGTTACAGGCAAAGCAAATTCTTTGGAGTTTGTAAAAATAATATTTAAAACACTAGAAATAATATTTAAATGAATTTCTTGATTATACTTAAAAAGAAAATATTTTAAAGATACAAAAATGTATGTTTTTTAAGCCAAATTTTACAGGAATTGAAAGTAATTGAAGACTTTTCTGAAATACAAATCTATAACCCTTTTCTTAAATAATTATTTATCAATAAAAAATATTTTTAACAAATTTTTTGATCATATATAAAGAGAAAATATATTATAGATACAAAACTGTATGTTTTGTAAGCCAAATTTCAAAGGAACTCCAACTTTTTGAAGCCTCTCTTGAAATACAAATCTAAACCCTTTTCTTATACAATTATTTTTCTGGATAAAATATATATTTAAAATAAACTAAACAATCTATAATTTCCTCTCAGTGTGTAGAGACAAAAGTGGGATAAAGGAAGGGAAGTAAACCCAAAACGAGGAGAAAAGAAAATCGCGTGCTTGTCACACCTACAAAAATGCCACAGCGAAAGCAACAAAAAACAAAGAAGACAGACGACAGACGACGGCGAGGCAAGTGTGAATGTGTAATTAAATTTTATGAAATAGTCGTGTATGTGAGCTGTGTGTATTATGTGTCTAATTCCACCCACGCAGCCCCCTTTCATTTCTCTGGTAAGTATCCCCCTTTTCCATACCCAAAAAACAAACGAAAAACCTTTTTCAATTCATTCCGCGACTTTTGGCACGCCCGCCGAAGCTTCCCATTACCGGGGAAATATACGATTGTGGGCTGAACAAGTGCGTTTTAATGAGTTTATGTATGAAGGTATGTAAGCACGAGTGTTTGATTTATGTTTATGCTACAATTATAGCACGATTACAGCGCAGATATAACACAACTTCTATGTTAATGTTCTGAGTGATAGAAAGTGTTATAGGAGTATAGTTACAAGGCTTTGATTTGTTAATTTAAGTGCATTTTTATGAAACCTTTTTTAATTAATTTAATGCAATAAAAAGTTAAATATATGTATTTAAAAAAAAACTGTTATATATATTTTTAAATGTTTAAGAGAATTGATCTTTGGACATTTACTTTTGAAGAAATTGTTGCATTATAACTTTTCCTGAAATATTATTTATTTGAATACACAATTTACTCTGAAAATGAATACTAAATTATTAAAATAAACTTTAATATTAGCTAAAATTATAATTCATTCATTAAATCATTTAAACAACTGTCTAATCACGATCACAGACCACCCATTTCCCCAAATACTATACGCCTTCTACAATATTTTGTCACTTCTGTCTGCCTTTTAGGCAATTCACTAAAAATACTCACTTAAAAATACTCACAAAAAAATACAAAAAAATCTTTGCAAAATTAAAAAGAAGGCGAAATGAAGACTGAGAAAGCATTAATCAAATCGATGGAAGCAGCAACAATAGGAGAAAAAAATTGACAAACAAATTTGACAGCTGTCATTTGAGACACGCATTTGTGGCTTCTTCCTTCTCCCTCAAACTATTTTAAGTCTGTCTCTTTTTCGCATGCAGCTTACGCACTTTAGAGCACTGTAATGGAAAACCAAAAAAATACAACATTTTTTAAGCATCGCCTGTCATTAGCACAAGCGGAAATATTAAAAAAAAAATTACGAAACAAAAACAACACCAAAATAAAACTCTTTCAATGGCACATAGTCATAGGCTCATAAAGAATAAAAATAACAAGTAGACGCACTGCCGGATGTCAGGTGTATATATTAAAAATAAATATAAATCATGCAATGGTATTAAATAATATATTAAGAGGCAAACACAATTTTTTTAAATATATAAAATAAAAGTCTATAATTATTTTAAGCAATACACTTATTGTAAAACATATTAAGAGATTCTTTAACATTCAAGAAGATTCTAAAAGCATTTACAAAGTTTAAATTAATTTTCTTTTAACGAGTTCCATATGCCAAATAATATTTAAAAATTTGTATATGAATAGTAAAATATATAAATAAATACCTTCAATAATTTATCTTAATTTTTAAATCGTTTCCTAAAATTAAGTTGTATTTAAATAAATAAAATCTTGTTATTATTTAAAAGGCAATTACGAAGTTTAAATTAATTTGCTTTTAACGATTTCCATCTGCTAAATAATATTTAAATATTTTTATATGAATAGTAAAATATGTAAATAAATACCTTTACTAATTTATCTAAATTTTATAAATCATGTCTTAAATTAAGTTGTATTTATATAAATAAAATCTTGTATCTAAATTTTTTCCCTAAATCAAATCTTAAATTAATTATTACGAACATGCAATTTTAGGAAATTGAAATCTAGCAAACTTTAAAGACCTCACATATGTTTGCGCATAAATTTGTATGTCTATATATATACACATATGTATATTATGACTATATCTTTGAGCTCCCCGCTGCGTTCCATTATCAGACACACACACATCACCCACACACACTCACTGGGAGCATGGATCACACGCACTATACACACACACTGTGTTTAGCCTCGGTCATAGAACAACATTCAAGGTTAGAGGGTTACTGACTTTGAAAAATGCGATAGAGGCAATTTGATTCTTTTTTATACATTTTTTGTTGGTATTTTTATTTGAATTTTTTTTTTTATTCGGCGTCTGTGGAGAGCAGCAGCGGGCGAAATAACAACAATTTAATTGAGCCTTTTCGCATTTTCGATTCTTCAGTCGCAGTGCGTGAAGAAATAGCGAAAGATATGAAAACAACTAAAATGTCATAGAGCAAAGAAGGAAGCAGAAAGATATGGGGGAGATATAGGTCCAAAGAATGAATGGAAACTATAATAGAGAGAGAGAAAGAGAGAGAGAGTGAGAGGGAGAGAGAGAGGGAAAAAGAGAGATCGGATTTTAAATCGGAATATCCGAATATAAAGTACTTCCGAAGTTGGTTTATTATTTTTTGATTATTTCAGATATATCTCTCTATTATATGTAAAAGTTTTCTGCCGCTCCAGTCGTGTAATTATTTTATTTTTACAATAAGAGAGGGAGAGAGAGAAAGAAACATTTATACTAGGTGAGAGAGCGAAGCGAGCGTCCATTTATAATAAGAGAGGGAGGGAGAGATAGAAAAAGAGCGGATATATTCTAAATAATTATATAATTATGACAGACTTCAAAATTATAGTTTGGAAAAAGTATTATAATTTTATAAAACGAAATATTCTGAAATAACAGTGAGAACTATAGGTTGAAAAAGTATAAATATATATTAGATAAATAAAGATTGTAACGTACATTTACTATATATATATTGTAACAATATAAATAATATATATAGTACAATATAAACCCTCTAGTTTTTACTTACTTTATTTTAGATAATATTTCCCTTATAACCTCTTATACCCCGTGTACCCTTCATATTTTGATTACAGGGTAGTAAAACTGAGGCACAAATAATAATGACAGGTAGTTTTTTGCCTATGAGCCTCCCTTTTCGTTTGTATTTCCGAGTGTGTGTTTGTGTGTGTGGGACGCTGCAGGTAGCCAATACACAGATACAGCTTTTGTTCTCTTGTTGGCACCCCTCCCCCCCCAACAGTTGTTGTTTACTGGAATAATTCTCATTGCCCTGCCTTTACACGCACTTTCGTAAACAACTTTTGGAGCCAGATTTTTAGCTTTGGTTCTTTTCGCTTTTTTTTGTAGTTTTTTTTAGTTTTCTTTTTCTGTAGTGCAAAATTGTTCTAGCCCTGTGTGTGTATGTGCAAGGGGAATGTATAGTTCGGTTTGAAAATGGCAAAAGGGGAACTATATTGTTGAATTTTATTTTTTCTCTTTTTTTTTGTGTTGGGCATCATGTGACTGGCGGCTGGCGACTGGCGACTGGGAACTGTGATGAATGCGTGCTGCCCAAAAAAATGAATTGGAGTGAGCTCATTTCACAGAGCGAGTTGCGATTTTTTATGCGTTTAATGTCAGCTAAGGAAATTGATGTGGAATTTTGTAGGGAATAGTTTTTACAGATAACTAGAAAAATAAGTTTATAGGTTTTAAGTATTAAGAAAAAACTAAAGCATTTAATAAAAAATCTAGGCAAAGATAATTATTCATATATTAATTCTCATAAAATGTATGAGTTAAGAAAACAGATTTTTTATTTATTTATTTAATTTTGCCATTTGTAACACATGTTGCATGAAAATGTGATAAGGAAATCAATTGCATCAAAATTACGTATACGTCCCGTTGTCCAAAAATTGTAGTTTGAGGCATAAAAAATATTCTTTTAGGCCAGAAATTCAACAAAAATAATTATATAAACAACAAAATATTATACATATAAGGCTTATATAATTTAATTTCTCAAGAAAAATTTAATTTAAGGTGAAAACAAAAACGTTGCTTAGTTTGTTGAATTCTAAACCATTGTTCCCAAAAAGTACTGAAGAAAAATGTGTAAGCCTTGTGTTATTATTTTTGTAGACACCTAATTAAGTTTATACATTGATTTTTTTCGTTTTTTGAATTAAATTTTAATAAAAACCAATCTTTTGAATAATACCGTGCACTTTCAAGACGCTAAATTTAATAATCTTTAGCTTACATATGTATTTGTTTAATTTGTAAATTTAATAAATACCCAAATCTACTTACATTATTTTGGGAAAAATGTCTGCAAATCGATAAAAGTAATGAGAGTAGCAATCGAAATATTACTCATACGCCGCATTGGCTGCACACGCAAATTGGGGAAATAAAATCGAGAATAACAAAGCACTTGGCCAAACAACCGGCCGCTAATGTCAAGCGTTGACTGCTCGAGTGCCGAAAAATTTCGCCACGAGGTTATTGCACTTTCTAATGCTTACAGGGAAAAAAAACCAAATCATAGCATAGAACAATCAGCGTAAAAAAAGTCGAGAAAAAGCACGCCGAAAAAAGTCAGTAGGCGACGCAGCGCAGTTTTATCTTGGTGTTGGTGCAAAATGTATGAAAAAAATTCCATCCATGATCAGCATAAATACGCGCAACACGCGCACAAACACACTCTTAAGAGAGCCGAACCACACACACACACACAGGCACGTTCGCCTAAAAGCAGCAAAAAGCGCAGCGAAGAACGCACGAAAGCCGAAGCATTCTGACGAGTGACCGAAGCGAACGCCTTCGGCCATTCGTTTTGCCGCTGTGTGAGTGCTCGCGAAAGTGCGTGAGTGAATGTGTGTGTTTTTGCTGTTTGTTGTTGGCGGCATTTGTTTTTCTAAATTTGATGATGCAATACACGCATTCTGCCGACGCCATGCTGCCAGCAACAACAGTACAGTCATGCCTGGCTAAGGGAAATGTGATGATATAATATTTATATTTACATATATTTTATTTATTTTAGTTTATATTTTGTATTTTCTTATTCTACTATATTTACTTTTTTCTTACTTTTAATATCAAGTTTTCTTTATCTAATTTTCCCTGTGCTTGTTATTGGCTTTTTACATCTTGCCATACACACACACACCTTCTTAGCTATGTTCCCCCAACTCTTTCGCCGATTGTTCTTTTTTTTTTTTTTTTGTTGTTTTTGCCTTTTTTATTATTGCTGCCTTCTTAACACGCACTCTGCACTTTGCCTTCTGCGACTGTTTTAATTTATAAAAGAAACATGTGGAATGGCGAATGTAAGACCGAATTTCGAAAGAGGAAGGAGGAGGTATTTTGGGGGAAAGGGAGGGAACATTGGATATAAGGAGGAGGAGGAAAAAGAGGAAGAGGGACTGGGGGACTGGTCGTCAGCATATGAATAATAGGCGCGATGGGCAAAGAACGCACTGGAAACGATGGCGATTCATCAAAGTCCAAAATGAACAAGTTTTTTGCATTTGAGAGACACACAATAAAATTAAGAAACTAAAAGGGGAAGGAGAATTAAGAGAGAGATGGGTTAGAAGCTAGAAAAAAGAAAGAAAAGAAATGCTTTAAATGGGTGTGCTTTTATTTTAGATTAATTTTTTAGTTAGAGAGACAGTGATTAATAAACTAAATAAAAATGAACAATCCTTTTATATATTGAATTAACTTTATTAACTGTTTTATAACTTTATAACTGTTTTATGTAAATGTCTCTCTATTATATATGTAGGTATAATAGTTTTCTGCTGTTCCAGCCGTGTAAACATTTATAATAAGAGAGGAAGAGATAGAGAAAGAAACAGTTGGAATACGTGAGCGAGCTAAGCAAGAGTCTTTACATTTCGTTACATTTTTTATTTAAAAAAATTAAATGTTATTAATTTCGTGTAACATTTTTTGTAGTTCTTACCAAGTAGTTGTTTCTGGTAATCTTTTATTATTTTTTATTTCTAAACAAATCTTCTTTATTCCAAATTTTTATTAACCCATTTACCTTTGAAATTGTTTTCTCCTTTCTTTATAAATAAAACCCAACTTTACAAATCATTTACTGTAAGATTTATTGATCATAAACATAAAGATCGAAAAATGATTTAGTGCTTGACAAGTTCCTACCCATGACCTTGAACGGCCATGAAGGCCCCCCGAGTTTTATGTTGAGGTAGCGAACGAAAGAAAGCAAGAAAAGAGAGCGATAAATGGGGAAGAAAGATAAATAGAGAAGAAATAGAAAACAACTTTTACTCGGCTTCTTTGTTATGATTAGCCATTCGCGGCGTACGCACATAAATTCTAATTTTACTTTTTTTCGCACGCACACCAAACTATATCATATAAACATATATATATATATATATATATATATATAACGATCTCTGGCTAAGTATGTTTATATCTAAGAAGCGTATTTTTAATATTTCTTTGTTTTTACGACTTTTTTTCATGGTTCAAGAAAGTGAAATAACAAAAAAGCAGACAAAAATGAAAGCTAATTTTTTGGATTTTCGGTAGATTCTAATTTTTATTGATTTATAGACAGCAGCGCGATCTTATCTATAGCTTTATAGTTGCTATACATTTCTGTGGATTGTCCCAGCTATTAATACCAATTTATTGTCTCCCACGCTTTATGTCAAAAATATATGATTTATGTTGATCATTGTTATTGCTGTTGGTTGCTTTTTTGCCACTTTATTTGTTGTCGTTTCTTTTCTTTTTTTTTAGCAGTCATTGCACTCTGACCGAAGCAACGTTGAAATAAAAAGCAATAATAAATTGCCGCTGAAAAGATAATACTCAAGCGAAATTTCGCGAAAAGGCGAGGAGACAAAAAATTACCGCATCGTGCATAGAAAAGTTCATTGACTTCATTAGAAGCACGAACGGGCACATGTGTGTCTTTATCGATGTGTGTGTGTGTGTGTGTGTACGTATAGTGTTATAGTGTTATTCTATCGCCGAAAAATTCGCAATCGTTGTTGCTGGCCTGCACCAATCAGCAGTCAGCGTCGCAGTCGCAGTCTCAGTTAGCGTCGGCGTCATTGGAGCATTTCCTTTCATTAGTGCGAATCTCTTATGGCCATTCTCTCTCTTTACTCTCTTTACTCTTGTCCTCATTCTGGGGATCCACATATGTACGATCAGTGGGGGCGTGAGGGAGGCAGGTAGTTCAGGCAGGTAGTTCAGTTGGTTCAGCTTTAAGACATCTCTTTGTGGGTTAAATACATAAAGATTGGTTTAAAATAATAGTATACAAAATATTTAGGTTTTTAGAATATTATTAATTATTATTATTATATGATATTTTTTTTATTTACTTATACATATTTTATTCTAGTGCACTTTAATGTTTAAGGAAAATATTTCTTTAATGTGAGGTCCGTTCTTTCTCCTCCTCTCTTATTATGAATGTGCTCTCCGCTGCGCTCCGGGACGCCCGCTCACCTATTTTAAATGTTTTTTTCTCTCTCTCACCCTCTCTTATTATAAATATAAAATGTTTACACGGCTGGAGCGGCAGAAAACTTGTATAAATAATAGAGAGATATTCTTTTGCAACCTTCTTCTTATCTATTTTCTGGCCTTGGCTCAACATTCAACTGACATTCAATTAACTGCTCTCATTATGCAGATGGATTCCGCTTGGGGGCCATAAGCAAATCATAAATTTCAATTTATGTGCGACGCCCACAAAAACAATAAGAAAGCAACAAAAGTCGTGGCAGCAGATGACTTCACGCACTTTTATGCAAAATATAGTACATATTTCTTTAAAAATAAATTCAAATGAAAATTCAACAAACAAGAGAAGTGACTTTGGTATGCCTGAGTAAACGATTTTTTAAGTAGCTAAGATTTTATAGATAATTGCAATTAAATAATTATGTTGATTAGATTTTACCTTTCCCATTAAAAAAACATAAATACCTTTAATCCCATTGTAATTCTCCAAACACTATCGAGAGCCCCGCCCATCGTGGCCATAGGAAGTAGTCAGACGCCATTAATATTTCGCCATATACTGCATACAAATCCAACTAATTTGCATATACATAGATAAATGGTTCTCTGGCAAACTTAAATGTAGCCATAGGCCTAGCCTAAGAAGACGCTCGGCAACCTTGAAAAACTGTACAAGCGATCATTCCACTCTTTGCATACCAACTATCTGCGAGCTTTACGATATTGAAAACTGCGTGAAGTTTTTTTTTTGAATAAATTGTGTGTGCGGCTGCGTTTCATTCTTTCGGCAATTAATTAACCAAAAGTTTTTTACGCTGTGCAAATTGATTGGCTCAGGAGGGGAGAGGGGAGGCGAAAAAGAGAGGGATGTGAAAGGGAGGAGTGGAAGACAGGGAATGTAAGAGAGGGAATGAAAGAGGGGAGCATTAGGAGAGGGAGCTGGCCAAAAAGTCGGGGCTTTAGGAAGCTCCAGATGCGTGGGATAGGCCATTCACTCGCTTCTCGTGCGTTCCTGTACTTGACTGGCAAAGGCACAAGAACCTCATTGAACGCAATTCCAAATTAATGAATATTTTTGGGAAGTGAAGGAAATTTTTATTTAGACTAGAAGAGTGAAAAGAAATCATTAGCAGTTTATGAAAATAAACTAATTACAGAATTTGGAACAAGAAAAAACAAGATTCTAACAAATGTTATATATAATATATAAAATATATTATAATATATAAAAAATCTCTATTATATATAAAAATTTTTCTGCCCTGTCAGCCGTGCAATCATTTTATATTTATAATAAGAGAGGGAGAGAGAAAGAGAAATCCCTTTTCAATTGAAAAAATGTTTCTAATTTAATTTATCATAGAAAATATTATTATTTACAATTTTAAGCACTCTCATTTTAAACTTTTCCAAATTGTATTTAAAAGCCTTTATCATTTTTATCAAACTTAATTTGTAAGTCAAGTTTCTAACTCAAAACCAAATGTGAATGATTTACCAAATAACAAATTAGAATCTTTGGCTGCCATTGAGGCTTGAAAACGTAAAAAAAAACGGACAGTGCAAAGGCATCAGCAACCAGTCAAAACCAGTGGCCAGAGATAGGGGTTGGGGCATGGGGTTTGGGGTTTTGGGGTAAGGGGAATAGGGATTGTGGCCAAGAATAAACGCAGAAACAACAGTGCCCACAAAAATGACTTTTCAAGCAAAAGAATAACAAGCCAAGCCGAAGCCAAGCGAACTGAGCCAAGCCGAACTTTGTCTAGCTGCTCTTAGCTGGTTTCTATTCCCCCTTCATCCTCTTCCTCTTCAAGTTTGCTATTTTTTTGGGGGCTTTGTGCGTGGTCTCCATCTTCCATCCTCCATCTTTCTACTTCTACTTCTATCTTCTTCCATCGATGGCGACCTGCAAGCGATGACTCTTTCTTAATCGTCAATAACTAGATAGAAGCACAAAGCACTGCAAAAATTACGCATACGCCATGGGGGCTGCAGAGAGGCATAAATATTAATCATACGCAGGGTTGTGCAGGTTTTTTTTTATGGAAATAAACTATGTTAAAGGGAATAATTGTATGAAAATGTAATAAATAAAATTTAATTTACATTTATAATATATTAAAGTAATTTTTAAAATATTTCTTAATATTAAAAGCAACTTTTTTGAAAGAAAATAAATTGAAAAGCAAAGATTCCTTAAAAATTCAAAATTCTTAATGTTCAGTGTACTTAAAAAAACTCGTCCCATGCGTGTTTGCGTGTATTCTTGTTGTTGTAGTGGTTGTTGTTGTAGTTGTTGTTGTTGTAGTTGTTGTTGTTGAACTGCTTGTTGTTGTTGATTCAATCCCAATCACACGCTCCCCAGCACAACACACGCACGCACGCATACTCATACATTAACAGTTCCTGTTCTCTTTTTGCAAGTTGCTGCTGCTGCTGCTGCTGCGTCGTCGCTGCGCCGCCAAAGCTAGCGTCTCTGCCGACGTTCTCTTCGGCTTCACTTTGCCTATTCTTTCTAGTTTCACCTTGAAAAGTTCATTCACGCCAAACGCAACGTCCCAAGTCCAAGGAGGATAAAGCATGGAACGGCTGAGGAGGGGGGAGCCGAAGCACCGAACAGAAACTTGCACAAAAATAACATAATTTATTTGGACGTAGAATTCTCGCCGGACTTTCGGGGCTGCACGCAAAAAAAGAAACGTTCACACACGCATATCAGATGGGCGCCGATAGAGATGGATAGTTTTTTTGGTATTTTGGGGGGTAAGAAAGGCAGAGGAAGAGAAGAAGGTACAGTTCGAATAAGGTATATATGAAAACCAGTTCTGTAAAATATTATAAGCCCTTATTTATTACATTAACTATTTTTAAGTGCCTCAGAAATTGGAAATTTATTTGAAATCGCTTGATGGTGTGTCTAAAAGTATGCTAAGAAATTTCCCAACAACATTTGTGGTGAATTGGTGTGCTTAAATATTTTATTGCATATTTTTTGGACGCGTTTTTTAATAGTTATTAAGTTAATTATATATGTGTCATTTCTTACAGGTTGGATTTTTGTCTTAAAAATTAATATTTTTAGCTTATTTTAAGAAACATTTTAAAATGTATTAAATTCATACTTATTTTTGCTGACAATTTCGAAAACGTTGCCTACTTTTCGGGGATTCAATAATAAACTGTTGGAAAATACTCTTTTATTATAGAAATTTAATTTATGTAATAGAATTTAAGTTTAAGTTGAATTGTTAAGTTTTTAATACATTATTTTTGTACTACGGCCTCGTATTTAATTCTTTTCCATTATATTCTTCTATTTACGATTTTAAATTATAAAACAAAGCTTGTTTATTAAGCAATAACCACTGTAGATCCAATTGTTGTTGCCACTTTGGTCAACATTTTCAATGCAAATATATACGCATTTTTTTTGCCGCCGTCAGTTCTTTTTCTTTTTTTTGACTATTTATGGCCGCTTTTTATTTTTCTTGGCCTTTTCGTGGAGTTGGAGGGGTTTTGCTCCAAAAGAAGTCTTAGAAACCCGAATCGGGGGTAGTAAGAACACTTTCGGTTCTTGGAATTAGTTGAGCTTGATTTTAATATTCTTTGTTTGTTTTTGCGGCCAAAAAGCTAGTCTTGAGGGCTAAGATTTATGGCGGAGAAATTTAAGGCAAAAAACAAGCACTTGTAAGATCTATGATAATCTAATTTCATATTAAATATCTCAACCTAAAGGTGGGGCAAGTTACAGAGATAAGTTTGGTATTTTCTGTTGTGGCATTCAATATGTAAGTAAGAAAATATAAAAATATTATAGGGGCATTTCTATACAACTAATTTTATTATAAAATGTAGTTTTGTATTTTAAATCTATTGCCAAATAAGCTAACTTACAATATAGAAGAAGGCAATTAATAAATCCTTTACCATGAATCACTCTTCCAATCAAATCTCATCGTATTCCCCCTTTCGAAACGAGGCCGAACACACAGCATAAATCATCCTAAAACTATTTTACCACAGCAACAAAACTGATTACGATCCAGAATAAAAAATAGAAAAAAATAGCACAAAAATAGCAACAAATTCGCACACCCCCACCACGCGTGAAGAGCCAAACAATAACAAACTATCAAAGTTCGCGAAATAGAAATGCGAAAAACAACAAATTAACAACAACAGCAACAACAACAAATGTGCGAGTGTTCAAAACAAATGGCAAAAATTCGGTGAAGTTCAAGGTATAAGCTATTAAATAAAAAAAAAAAAAACCAAAAAGGCAAATACAAAAAAACTACAAAAAATTAGCTCTAACTATTGTTGGCATGGAGAACTTTTCATGGGTGTTTGGGGTGTATGTGTGTCTCTACCGATAAGAGGGTATATATATATTTTTAGGTAATTGAGAAGATAGCGAATAAGAGAGAGAGGAAGCCCATTGATAAGTGCGTGCGATTGAGAATTTTTAAGGGGGTCTTCTAGTTACAAGTCCGAAATTTTAGCCTATTCTCAGAAATTTTTTGCGAGTAAACTGTGTAAGGTAATGATATAATTTTTGAAGTATTACTTTTGTACATTTTTAAACTTAACAGTATGGGAAATTTTAAGGGAGTATTCCTCACATCCTTTATTATTTAACAATAAACAAAAAAAATCGAGTTCAAAAAAAATTGTAAGTAGACCTCCTTAAGGTAATTTTGAATAATATTTGAAGACAAAAAAACATAAAATAAATTTTAATCTACATAATATATAAATTTCCGACTTTCTTTTGGCTTATTTATTAATTTTTTAAAGATTTCAATTATATGGTAATATATTTTCTATTCAAACTTTTTCAAGTGTATCTTTTGATTGCTCTAAACTGTCTAGAAATCTTTTGAGGAGAGGCGAGAAAAGGTGCGTGGCTGGATCGCAGCTTGGAGACTCTATGCTGTCTCTCCTCCATGATTCTATGACTCTAAGCATATATATATAAAACCACAACAACATATTAGCGAAACAGAACAGCAACAGAGAAATAATCGTCTGACACAAGCGAGCCCACACTATACCGAATCTTATCTGGCCGATCGTGCGTTCTATTTCGCCTTCTTTTTTTTCGGGGCAAACGCATGTGTGTATATTCCAATAGTTTGTTTAGCTTTTTTGTTTTTTTTTTTCTTTTTTTTTTAATTTCTGGGTCTGACTAGCGAAGCGTGTGGCTGCTGCTTCTATATAATCTATGATGATAATTATGTTAGTCTAGGTCTAGTATAGCGTATGAAAGTGTGCTCGATGGCGAATGTCATCTGCGGTTTATTTTTATCTAGTTTTCGGTTCTGTTTCTGTTTTGGTTTGACATATATTAACCGTTTTTATGGGTTGGGTTGGCAGACAGACAGACAGCCGACAGGGCGAGAGGGATAATAATAAATTGAGGGTAATTGTATGCAATTAACAAATGATTACGGAAAAGGGTTTTGGTAGCTATTGTTATGTAATATTTAAAGCTAAGTATTAAAATTATAAATAGAATGTATAATTATATATGTAATATACATCTAAATAAAATATGCAATATAATAAATTAATGTTTATTAAAATATAACAAATGAATATACCAGAATACAAGAAATAATTCATATATAAAAGCAGTTCAGTAAAAGGTCTACAAGAAAGGTCTTTATTTAG
The DNA here is from genome assembly GCA_018904565.1 of Drosophila tsacasi. Lineage (NCBI taxonomy): Eukaryota > Metazoa > Arthropoda > Insecta > Diptera > Drosophilidae > Drosophila > Drosophila tsacasi. The sequence goes on along the minus strand of JAEIHY010013945.1, from coordinate 10,096 downwards.
TTCTTAAAATTTTTTGAGGTTGTGGAGGGGCTTATAAATGAATTTATTTTAACTTAATTACATTATTCATTTTGGTTAAAATATATTAAATTACTATATTTTAAAAATATATACTTTTTTATTTGTTAGAAAATTAAATTTCTCAGTTTATTAGGTTAAACCTTACTTTTTGTCATTTAAAGCACTTGTATTAAGCACAAAATTGTTTGTTGTACAAAAAATATTTATTTCAAGTTAATTTGGTTAAAAAGCCAAGAAATACAATATGCTTTTTTATTTGCCTTTATTCATAAAATTCGTGATATATTTCTTTATTTTCAAAATGCTATAGTCATTATATTTATAAAATAAATAAATAACATATGTATTTTCCAAAATCTCTTGTACTTAACGATAATCTTTATACATTTAATTCTACACTTTCGTTAAGTTTGTTAGCCCAAAAAGTATGCAACAGTTTATTTTCCACTCTGAAACTGATTGATGACTTTGGGCACTGAGGGGGCTTCAGAGACCCCTACTCCCACACACACACACACAGAGAAACCAAAGCAAAATCAAAACAGAATCAAAAAAACAAAACCCAAAGAAAAAACTAAAAATAAAACACAACCCACTGCCCAAACTTAATATGACCTGGGCCTACATAATAAAACTTTTAAATTAAACAAATTACAAAAATACACATCAAATAGCAAGTAATTATCCTTTATTTTTGGCCAAAAATGTATGCGAAATGCAGGGTAAAGTCAAAGTTTTTGCTGACCGAAATAAAAACAAATTATAAACAGGCCTCAGCCATTATTTTTCACCTACTTTGTGAGCGTTCGGGTCACGCAGGCAAAGGGCATAGTGAAGCCAGGGGGGAAGGAAGGCCAAAAAAAGGGCGGCGGCGGGTAAAAAAGGCTTGACCTGAATTTGCTTATCGGCCAAACAGCATCTGAATGACTTAAATATCTCATTTAACGCCAGACCAAATACGGGTGGTTCTCCTTTTTTTTTTTGCTTCCTTTCAGATTTTCAGCAGGGTTTTTTGGCACACACACACGTACAAGTATTTACAACTAAATATAATAAATTTCAACATGTTTATCCCCTTATTTTGAACGCTTTTTTCCCACACACACACACACGACTGTCTGTCTGTGAGTGGGTTTTGGCCTGGCTAAGAGCAGCTTCCTCTATCCCAGATCCTTTCTTCTCTTCTTCTCCTTCTTTCTCTGTGTTCTTGTGGTGCGTGGCAAAGTGTGTCAGAAACTTTTTTGGTCATTACTTTCACTACTTTCACGCACTGAAACTGTGCTCTGGAATTCCCTTTTATTTCGCTCTTTTCTCCCCCCTTTAAGGGTTGGCTTAGTATTTCTTCCCCTCTTTGGATATTTTGCTGTTTCTGTAGTTGTTGTTGTTGTGGGTGGCATGTCGCCTTGTAATGGCACAAATTAACGATGTTTGTAATTAATATCTGCAATTGGCTTACAATTTGCTCAAAATTTGTCATATTTGTGTCATGAGAGTTTTATGTGTGTGCGTTTTTGCAAAGCGTTTAGGAAGTTGTTAGGGGAGTGATTTCACTTGTGGATTAAATCCCAATAATTATTGGGACATGATGTGAAGTTTTTGAAGATAGAAATGATGATAATGTAATAACTTTCACAAGGTTGGGAAACTATTAGGAAGCTATAAAATTATTATAAATTATATTATTACACCACCTTAACAAAATATTGTAAATAAATTGCTTAAGGGGGCCTTCTACTTACGAGGCCAACATTTTTGCCTATTTTCAGAAATTAATTGTGTGAAAACGGTTTGTTTATTTATATAGGTATTTATATATTAATTATATATAAAACATTTGTAAATTTAGATTTAAAAGATTCCTTTAAAAATTATAATTTTATAATTATTCATTTATTTATTTCTTTAAAAAATACCTTATAAAATCCACATTTTCCTCAATTCCTATGACCATTTGACATTTATCCTCCTATTTAATTGATATATATATTTAAAGTTCACTTTGATTCCAGCTTTCTACACTCCAACACATGCCACTTGTCGTCCCCTCTCAAAAGCAAAATCAAAACCAGGCAACTAACCAAGGAGGATGCCTCCGCCAACGACAACAACGAAGAAGTTGAAGTAAGCCACTAAAAACTTATCGCGCATATATAAATTTTAATTAGAGCTCACGCACACAGCAGCCATCCGCAGATGTTTAAAGCGACCGAGAGAGATACAAGGAGGCAAGGACAAGGACTAGAAAGAGCAGGAGATATATATACTTTCCCTTGCGACGACCTTAATTAATTTTTGGCCCAGTGACATTCGAGTGCAAAGGCAGGGAGGAAATTGATTTTCCTTATTATAATACATATATACCAAAATGCGAGGAATGAAAGTGAAAGTGCAAAAGCGCAGCGCGCAAAAAGTATCTCACGGATACACAAAGACAGCGGGAGCAGCAGAGAGGAGAGCTCGGTGGCTGTGGTGGGTGGGTATGTGCTAGGGAGGGGGCTTTGCTTAGAAGGAGTCGAAGAGGAGAGTTGTGCTTTTGAAGTGCTGAGGGTGGGGGTACGGGTGAGGATGAGGCTGAGGCTGAGGGTGGGGATTGGGGCGGTGTTGAGGGTGTGGGTAGTTGTTGTCAAAGTAACGAGTAGGCTGTCAGCCTGTCAGCTGCACAGAGAAAATAATGGGAATGGATTAGAAGTTATTGTTTTTTGCAGTGTTAAAACATAAAATTTTTTTTTATATATTATAAACTTTATTTATAATTTATTGTTCAAAAACTTATTGTTAATATTGATTTACTAGAATAAAAACTTAGTCGGAAAGATATTTTAGATAGTGAGTTTTTATTGGTATAGTAAATATATATTTTTTTAATATTGTTTATATATAATAATTTCTACCAAAGTTGATTAATTTGCTGTAAAAATAAATTTGCAGCCTAGATAAAGGCATAAATTAAAGACAATTTTATAGGAATAATAAAATTGTTTTATAAGTATGTAACGCATTTTTTTAGTATAAAAATATGTATTATTTAAATTTTTTAATTTTCTAAAATATTTAATAGAAGTGGTTTTATATGTTATTAAATATTATATTAAAACTAATTTATTACATTCAATTTTCTGTTGAATTTAAGTATTTTTTAGATTTTACTGTATTAATAAAATTTTTGTATAATCTAAAATATGAAATAGGCATGGTAAAAATATTAAATCCGATAAATAACATATAATTTCTTTAATATTATAAACAATTACCCGATTTATTATCTTTTTTTAATGACATTTACTTCTCGGTGCAATATCTCCCTCCACCTTTTTTTTCGCCTGAGATCTTTGCCAGCTTTCTCCTCCACCCTCTTTCTACTACTTTCTTCTACCACTTCGTCATCGTTTTCCCCCCCTTCGGCGTACGCCCACTTGCCAGGCCCCCACCTCTGCCCCGCCCCTTGTTCTTCACTGTCAGAAGTAAGTAAACTAAAAAGACAAAAGCCTCGCCTAAAAGTGTGCTACACATAAAGGAAATAGGGGGTGTTCCAAAGAGGAGGTTCCCTGGCGGCTCCAAGAAGGAGGGGGGTTGTTATGACCAAGTATATAAAGAAGAGGCTGCCAATGCCATATCTTCAGATGCTGCTGCTGCTGCTTTTCCGGTTTTTTTGTTGTGATGCTGCGTCTTCATTTTTCCTGGCTTTTCTTCGAGTTGTTGCACGTTGCTGGGGCAACCAGGACATTTGGCCACGAGGCAGGGCAGCCTCGACAACAGTGCAAGAACAACAACAAAAAAAGTATAAGCCAATGACAACAGCAAAATCAGTGGAAGCAGCAACAACAGCAACAATAACAATAATTTTTGGCATTTTCAGGGTTGCCACATTCTGGTGGTATCTACCATCACCACCTACTTTTATCCGGCGGGCAGGCCAGTCACATTTTCACTCCCCCCCCACACAGGTTGGAAAATTCGAATGTCAGTTGTAATAGCTTCGGCATATAAATCAATAAAATGATTGTACGCACCTTTTGGGGGCCGCATGCCCTCTTCAGCTTTTAACCGCCTCCTGCTGCCTGCTGCCTGCTGACTCCTGCCAACTCCTCGTCGTCCTTCGTCTCCAACTCCTGCTCCTGCTCCATCCTGGTCTCCTTTCCTGCAGCTTCTGCTTCTGTTTGTGTTCGTGCTGCTGCTGCTGGTGCTGCTGTTGTTATTGCAACGTTGTTGCCGAAAATATTCACAAAAAGGGGTGGTACAGCGAGGGGTGATTGAGAAATAAGGTGCAGCAAGTGAAATTGATGAATATACGTAAATATGGGTTATTAATATGATTAACTTTTAGTTTTTTGTGTAATTAATTCCAATTCTTATAAGAATTCTTCTCATAGAAATATTTTCCTATAATTAAGTAAAATCGCACTAAAACTAAGGACATTTTTTAATTTCGAAGAAATTTCTATGAACTTAAGAAAATTCATGAAAAATTACCCTGGAATTAAATTAAAAATAAATAAAATTCCATCAAACTTTGACGAATTTCTGTTCTACGGATGAAAATATTTAGAGATAAAGCCTTGTCTCGTATAACCCTATTTTTTAACCAATTCACCGTGGAGAAAGTAAATACGAAGTAAGTCACTGTGGAAGGTGATCAGGAATTCATGAAGGAATATGGTCCAATTACGAAATTAGCACTGAGAAACTTGGCAAGAAGCATTCTGGTTCCATTGGTTACCATTCAATTTAAAACATTTAGTTTTATTTAAAATCAAGAGAAATCTCTTTTAGTTTACGAAAGTTTCTTTTCTGATTGTAGGCAAATTTTACTTAAATCTAGATAGATTTGCCTTTGAACCTTTTTTATGGCGAATGTCAAAATCTACGTACGAAAACTTGCTATTTTTAACACATATTTTGGGTAACAATTTCAATAATTTGTTTTTAAATTCCTGAAGCAACCCTCGCTGGCTCCAAACTGGCTCCGCCCGTATCGCCTGCTGTGAGCTTCAGGTGCGCCTGCTTGTTGCTATTCCGGCTGGTTCTCTACCTTCCCAGCCCATTTTTTGGGCCATTTTGCTGACTGTTGATGATGATAATGGGCCTTTCCCTCTACGTATATATATATATATATATACTTTTTTTTTTGGGGCCTGCCAACAGGACAGAGGATGGTCTGGAGGTGGGATGGGCGTGCCCTATCCTGTCCAATGCGTACGAAGTAAAAATTTTTACGCATTTTTGATTTATGGCCCCGACACAAATAAATTGTCGGCGTTGTCAACTGTATATTGAAAATGCATTGGAGGGAAAGCAACAACAGCGGAAAAAAGGAAAAGGAAAGCGGAAAAAGGAAGTATAAGGAAAATCAAACTTAAAGCCAGTGATTCGCCAGGCAATCGGGGCAATAATGTTAATGATTATGGTCGGGAGTTGAGGCAACAGCTGTAAAGTTGTTAACGAAAAATGTTTAAGGATAAGGTAGAGGAGTTGGGTGGTGGTTGGGTGGAGTTGGGTGCCTTGGTAGCCCAGCACCTGTGGTTCACATATGCAGCAGCAGGAGCAGCAGCAGCCCAGAGGGGGAGGTGCTAAAAGCGACTTCGATTCGCACCGAGAGTCCTGGCTGTTTTTGGCCATTAAAAGTTTTTACAATGCAGACACACGCACTTTGCCGGGATACCGGGAAAAATTCACAAGAGTTTGGGTTTCGGCACAGGAACTTTCCTTTTTTTTAGCCCCCGCGGAGCACATACACTTTATTTTTGCTCTTTTTTTCGTTTCGTATGGTTGGCATGGCCAACAGTGCGCATACTTGATGTGGGCCTTCGTCCCTTCTTGGCATTCTTTTTTGGTTTTCTGTTTTTTTTTTTGGTTTTGTTGTGGACTCCCTCCACCCATGATGAAAGACCACAACACATGCGAACTAAAGTTGCCTTTGGCCGGAGGTTTACTGCTCGCCATTCGTTACCTTCCTTTGCCTAGGAAACAAGTAGGACAAGTCAAGGGGCAGCACTTGAGCACTTGGCTCCTCTGGCAAGACTCTGGCTAGAAACAAGTTTAAATTGCCAGCACAGAACATTGGGCTTAAACTGAGGGGGGAGGGAGGTATGGAGAGGAGTTGAGTATGGGTCTCCTTGGGGGTCCTGGAGGATAAGCTACTTAAATTCGTCTGTCAATGGGCTATTCCGATGTTCTCAGGAAACGGCCAATGGCAATTTTGAGAGATTTATTAAACGCAGAAAGTGCAAGGGGGACATTGCAAAGGAATTCAAGAAGCTACCAGGTATTGTTAGCAGGTATTTCATTTTATATGAGGAGAAATTGATAAAGTCTTCAAGGAAGTCAATATTTTCTATATATTTTTTTTTAATTCCAAATTTCGACTTTACTTTTGAATAAAATAATATATAGGAACTCTTCTACACTCCTCTTACTTAACTTTTTTTGTACATAATATTTTATTTAACAACTATTACTCCTCACTTTCTTAATGTATTTTTTACATAATATTTTATTTAACAACTCTAATCCTGCCCCCTTACTTAATTTGTTCCCCTTTAATCTCTATGAGGACATCACTTCATTAAAGTAACATTGAAGGCATTCCTTTGCATTTAACTAACGAGCCATCCATCCATTTCGGCCTGCATAAAAAGTTAAACCAGCTCCGCTTCACTCCCCATTTTTTGCCCTTCCCACCTCAAAAAAACACCACACACAAACGCACCCCCATGAGGCACACTCAAGTACACACACAGACCCACAGTTGATGAAGAAAAAAAAAACCGAAAGCTGGATGGAAGGACATCGCCTGACGTTGCTGTGACAGCAAAGATAACGCAATAACAACAGCAGCAGTGCATGTGGCAAGCAAATGACCACACTACACATACACACACACCATCTACAGTGTAGATTCTACACCCTAACACCCATCTACACCCGCACACTCATCTATACACCACCCACACTCACGGGAGGCACCCACTGAGCATGTGATCTATGCCTATCTGATGTATTTTAATGGTGCTCACATATATATTTCATTATTGCTCTGGTCGCCTGTTGACCAGCAGGGCAGAAAAATTTAACAAAAAAAATATAGATGAACGAATAGGAAGATACCCTTTGTAGAAAATGAAAATGAGAGCTGCAAAACCTTGGACTTAAGGCTGTATATAGAAGTAATTTTTAAGTTTGTATGGAGAGTTTAAAATAAAATATATACATTTTCTTGAGCTCTCTAATAAAAGATTAAAAATAATACACATATTCTTAAGTTCTCTAATGTTAAGAGTATACCCTTCTATATATCCAATATGTACCCCAAAAGTATTACTCTCGTTAGCTTCCCTCCCTCCCGCTTTTCCATGAATTTTCCACCATCTCCCACCCATCACGTATACGCAGTGTGTGTGGCATAGACCAACAATTTATTTCTATACACCAGAGACCGCGACATTTTCTTTTTTTGCAGCTGTCATGGCTGGCTGTGGATGCAACGCACCGCGAGCCGCAGGCCAGGAGCGCTCCCGAACCCGAACCCAGTTCCCTGACCCAGACCCAGTTATAGTCCTGCTGCTCCTCATATATCCTTTCCTGCCTTTTCCCGCTTTATCTGTCGTGACTCGTGCTGCGGCATTTTTGGTCATGATATGCGGAAATGGATTTTCGGATGGGGAAACGAGTGCGTATTTTTTTTTGGCTCCGCCGGTCAGCTATATTTTTTATGGCCCGTTGAGATTGCAATTTGCAAAATCGATAAATTGCAATTAATTTAATGGTCACAGCGACAAGCAACCAACCAAAAAAAAAAGGTAACAAAATACGAGACTGTAAATAAATCACAAGGATGTTGCATGGACATGAAAGGAAAAGGTGGGAGCATTTTTACCCAGAATAACAGGGAAAACCAAAGCTATTTCCACACAAATTCATATCTAATTTATTCTCATAATTTCATAAGAAGCTTTAGGAAAATCACTTAATTAGCCGCAAAAATGTGGCTTGGTTAGTAGCCATAGAAACCTTAAAAAAACTGAAAGGAAAACTGCTGAAAAACTTAAAGGAAACCTGCTGGAAAACTGAAAAGAAACCTGTTGGAAACTTACCATTTACACATTTTAAATGAAAAGTTATAAATACAAAATGTAATCTGCAAATGCAACTCAAGTCTTAGTGTCGCTTAAGTTTTAATTAAAATTTTCTCTGTGACCGGGAACATATTTTCCCGAATGCAGCAATGAAAAAACAATTTCCACATTCCTTGTTCTACAAAATTTACGCCGCTGTTTGGTATTTGCATAATTCCCACCACCCCGCACCGCAGGGGATGGGGCTAAAACCAGATCGACTGGGATTGCTGATTAGCAGCAGTCCCCAACCACCCCCAGGAACCCAGTTTCCTCCCACTTTCCTTTCACTTTCCTCCCCCTTTTTCCACCTTGGTAACTGCGGTCCAGCCGGGCAGCATTTAATTACCTAGGAGAAAAAAAAACAACGTGGAAACCGACCAGCCAGGGAGAGGGAAAAGAATGGAAAACAAGAGCAGCAGCAGCAGCAGCGGCGGCAGCAACAAAGGCATAACCTAATTTTCTCAAATTTCCCAAGCAACGACGAGACGTGGGCAGCCAAAAGGAAAAGCCCATGCGGAGCGAGAGGAAGGTGTGCTGCCCCTTTCTGGTTAGAAATACCAGATTCCAGCTTCGCTCTGGGCCAAATCACTGTAACAGGGTGTTCGTGGTACTAAAGATGCAAATGATGACAAAAAATGAATATTCAGCAGGAGGAAAATCGTTTCAACCGAAAGGAAAACAACAAAAATAAATGACAAAAACGTTACTCGAGGATAAAGGGAAAGTGAAGCAAGGATTCGGGAGAGAGATAAAGATCATTGGAGAAAGTGTATAGTTAATAGATTTAATAATCGATTAAAAGAGCAATAATTGGAAATTTATTTAAACTTAAAATAAGAATATATTCTAGTGAGTAATATAATATTTATAGATTAAATTTTAATATAACAAAACTGAATCAATGCTTTGATACTCTTTACAAACAATGTATAAATATTTAAACAATATTTTAAATCTACTTAAAGAATTAACCAATTAACCATAACAATTGGCCTTTCTACTCATAAAGCAGACTTTATGCGTTTATTATTCAGCTATCTTCTAGCTTTACAGTGGCAAACCACTTTTATCTTTATCATTATCTTTTCTAGAAAGAACGTTCAACTCAGGCCACTCCAGCTATATGAACTACTGCTTCTATAAAAGCCACTTTCAAAACTCTTCAACCATTAGTCGCATTTGAAGACCCCCAGCGTACATATCATGTATACATTTAGGCCCATTGAGTGCCCTAATATCGATGGAAATACAGTCCTAGTGAATTGTACAGGTGCTGAGTGGCTGCCCCTGAAACAGGAGTGGACTGAGCGATGGTGTACACTCACCGGACTTTACACCGAAGATTTTGCCAAGCGCATCGATGCCTTTGCTACCCGAGACACCGATGTCTTCCTGGTGTCCGTCATGAAATGCGGTTCTACTTGGATGCAGGAGTTGGCTTGGCTGTTGATAAATCAACTGGACTTCGAAGGAGCTCTGGGGGAATACGGCATGGTTCGCAATCCCTATCTAGAGTGAGTTATGGTTTAACTATATCTTATACCAGATATAGGATATTCTTTATAATCTTTCTAGGCACTCCGGAATTGTCGAAGCCATCAAATTGGATTCAATAGATGCCTGTGATAAAATTCAAACTAATCCTCGACTGATCAAATCCCATTTGCCTGCGCAATTTCTGCCAAGACAAGTCTGGACACAAGGACGTAAAACAATTTACGTGGCTCGAAATCCCAAAGATGTCATAATATCTACATATCACTTCTTTGACGGCATCGGTGTTTTGGAAGAAGGGACCAGTTTGGACCAGTTTGTTGACGACTTCCTTGCTGATAAGATTACCTTTAACCCATACTGGGCGCATCTTATGGACTTTTATAGAATGCGGTTGGAAGAGAATGTATTTTTTGTTACTTACGAGGAAATGATTCGAGATCTTGAGAGTGTGGTGAAGAGATTAT
>JAEIHY010013927.1:0-36930 GCA_018904565.1 Drosophila tsacasi | reverse complement strand
CACGGTTACGGTAGAACACCTATTCTCAGGGGTGCCCAATAAAACTAAAAGTAAACTTGTTACATCCTTGTTCTTCTACAGGAAACAAAAGAGTAGAGGAGCTAGGGAGCTAGGGAGCTGGGGAGTTGGGGAGCAAAGGATTCTGCTGGGCACCCCTGATCTCTATATAGACGCTGTGCGGGGGCCATTAAGCAAATCATAACCCTTTTACTGCCTAGCGGATGTAGTGCCACATGGCCGTCGGCTTCCGGGCATTGTTAATCATGTCGTGCCAGTGTTGGCACCCAGTTCCACTCTCCTGGGGCCCCAGGCCGCAGCACCCAATTTCCGTGGCCTCGCTCCCGGCGCCCACCACGTAGATCTGCGAATATAAGCAAACGAGGAATAAAAAATTAAATCAGATATCAGGTGCTGGGGAGTTTTTCAATTAAAACACACAACGACGGGCCCCGCCATTAAACCGTGGCTATGGCCGGGAATTAGCAGGCGGGCTGTTAAAAACGTCGGTGGCCAGCGGAGGTTTATGGCCACCAAAAGGTTAAAGGTTACGTTACCTCAATGGCTGCATTGTGCAGATAATTTGATTGCAAATTAAACGTGAACGCCTCGTTCCAGATGGGATTGGTGGGATCGTCGGACTTTGTGATGCTCGTCTTCTTTTTCTTGATGCGCTTGCCGTTTTGAATCAGGTAAATCTGTGGGGGAAAATTCATTAAGTTTATGAGGCTTTGCTGCACTAAGAAAAAAAATTTAGCATTTCTGAGTGTAAGGGAAAATCAATTATTTATTTTAGTTTTGTAAAGCTCCAAGGAAAATGATATTAAAGCAAGCGGTACAATAGGTATTTAATTTGCAAATGAAATATTGTTAAATTAATGTTTAATATTATATTTTTCCTTTACAAAATTAAAACTTTGATCTTAGAATTTACATATTTTTTGTATTAAAAACCAGATTATATTTACTCTACCCACCTTGACATAGGGTTCCTGAACCGTATCCAAATTCCTTGCCTTCATTATCACCACCGTCAACCGCTCGGCCTGTGGTAAATAGTTCAAGGAGCACAGCAGTTCCGGTCGATCTTCCTTGGGCTTCTTAGTGCGCAGCAAGTCTCCCCAAATCTATAAAATATTTTATAGATATTTTTTCCAGTATATATATATAACTCCACTTGAACTTACCTCCACCGACTTGGACAGGTCCAAACCATCGACGGAGATGCGAACCTCTCCTATAATGTCATTGTGCGAGTAGCGATCGTAGTCGAGCACCTGGAGGATCAGCTCCTTGCCTTGGAGCTGGTCGCGGGAAACCGGAAACTTGAAGTGCTGGTCAAAGTAGGGGTTCGACTCGCCCCGATGGATGTGCGTCTGTCGCTTACGGCTGTCCACTTCCGGTTGCAGCATCAACCGAACATAGGGATCCCGGAAGCCGCCCTCCTCAATGGGACTAAGATTGTGAGCTAAAGGATAATGGAATTTAAATTATAATTAAAGTAAAGATTAAATAAAAAATATAGCCTACCTTCAATCAGATGCACCGTCAGATCAAACAGGTGATAGTCGTACTTCACGCGCAGGTGCAAGCGTCCCACGGCATGGCTGGACTCCGGCGCTGTCAGATACACGGGTCCGTCGGGCAATCGATAGAGATCCGGCTGTAGGGCGCCCAATGGCGAGGCTGGACCCATGGCAGGATCCACTCCAGGCTGCGATCGTGGCGGAATCAGCAATGGCGACAGGCACCGACCTCCACCCACGCCCACACCCTTGCCAGAGCCACTGCCCGATCCCCCGGCCAGCGAAGCCAAACTGCTCTGGGAGGGACTGGGCGTCCTCAAATCCCCCGGATCCACTGAGTGGGCAGGACTGCCGCAGCGAGCATCCAGGGAAATGGTTCGCATGGGACTGGGCGATCTGGCCAGATGGTGGGGAAAGGCCGGCTCACTGGGCAGCGAGCTGCGTCCATCCGGTCCGAAGGTTCGTATCTGTGGAGAGGAGCCGCGATGACCCTGCCAACCAAGCTCAAAATTATAGGAAAAATAAAAAAAGGAACCGAAGGAGTCTCCCACTCACCGAATGCCTGGATGGGGCACTGTCCACGCTGCTCTGGCTGGAGATGGACGGCGTGCGTTGGAGTCGCGGCGGGAAGGAGCGGCTCTGGTGGTGCAAGTGCAGTGGACTGTGGAATACCTCGGCTGGTCCCCGCAATATATCCGTTCCGGTGGCCGATACGGCGCCCATGTGATGGTGATGGTTCATCCCCATGCCGCCGTGCATGCCATGCATATGGGTGGCCGGCTGGATGGGCTGGCACTCCTTGGCAATGGCCACCTCCTAAGGGAATAACAAAAAGAGTAAATTCTATGTTAGTTGACTTCACCTAGGGCGGACTCCGCGCGGCTATAACAACCTCCGAATCTGTTGGCAAATCACAGCTATCGCTGACACTACCGGCCGAAACGCTTCCGATGCCGCTGGTGGTCGACGTTACCGACGATGCCGACGGCGGCGGGGTCATGGGCTGTGGCGGCGGTGTGGTTGAGCTACCCGTGATCCCATCTCCCGTGGGCAGGATGTGCACCAGTCCTGGTCCACCGGAACCATTACCACCGCCCACGGTCGCTGTGCCGGAGGTGCCACTCCCACTGCCGCTGGGAGTGCCCTCATCCGCCGAATTCCGGTCGAGCGTTACCCGACGCACTCCCGCGCCCACGCGCTCCTTGGCCATCCGGGACCAGGACTCGATGCGCTTGTGGGCCAGCCAACAGGCCGCCGGACCCAGGCCGCTCATCTCGTTCCCAATTACTGAGGGGCTGCGGCTATGCGAGGGTGCTCCTTTACTTTATATTATTTTATTTTTCTGCAGGAAGAGAGGAGATGCTGTTGCTTGGCTACCTTTTCGATTTTTTTTTTGGGAACCGTAAGGAACCGTTGCTTCAATGCTTTTTGCTTTCTTTACAGTTAAAAAAAAGGAGGTGGAATAATTCTGTAGGTCTGCAATTTGTAAGGAAATTGTATTAAACAAAAAACTAAGACTTTAAGGAGTAATTGATAAGGGAAAAATAAATAAATAAAATATAAAATGCTTAAATAAAATACGAAGAAGATAAACTAAAATATTAAAACATTATGTCATTAGTTAAATCCCTTGTAATTTTTATAATATTTATTTAGAACCAGAAGGAGCCAGAAAAAACTCAACTGAGTATTGTTTTAAACCCTTTCAACTTATCCATAATTTTTCTTTCAAATCCCTACTAAAGTTCCAACTCTCCTTAAAATAATACCTAGAATTTAATCAAACTAAAATCTCTCTCTTTTCTTCCAGTGCACCCACACAATTGGCCTCTGTTAATCCGCTTAGGCAAATACACTCACACGCCATTGGATTTGAGAAAACCACCAGAGAGGAAATGAGGAAATGGACAGGGGAAATGGACAGGATGAGTTGAGATGATGCCGGGCACGGGTGCGGTTTCAGGTTGAACTGGCCTTGAACTGGCATTAATTATGTTTCAATTTTGTTGCAGATCTCCCCAATGAAAACAATCCGTATCTGTAGCTTATTATTTTTGAGTTTTTTTTCGGAAACATTTCGGAAAATGAGAAGAGCATCCTGATGCTGTGACGCACTTTGCGGTTTGATGGTCACTAGTTAGCCTGCTCAGGCAGTGCCTTTATTGAGCAACTGAATGGACCTGAGGAAGGTGAAACGGAATGAATACCAACTGTATAGCCATGGCAACTGCATTAACTGCGTCAGAAGGACGCTAGCAGAGCGGCTAATCAGGCTCTAAGTAGTTCCCGCCATCATCACAATGGTGTCAAGGTGTCCTAAATGGATAAGGACTAATTATCCGGCCAGGAAATGCCAGGGGAAATGTTGAAAAAACAAGCTAGACAAAGGGCTATGGTATTTATTCTAATTAAGCTAATTATTTCGAGGTCTATAAAGTATTTAAACATTTTCAAAGAATTTTGTTAGCAAAGCTGGTTATGTTTTAACACCTTCCGTAAGTGTGTAGATATAAAAAATTTTTTAATAAATTCTAGAAATGTATTTCTAGCATCTGTTTACTCGAAAGTTTTTTCTAGAAAGTCTTTAAAGTAGACGAAACAAAAAGTAAAGACCAACAACGACTGTTCTGCTGATGCTAATGAAAGTTTTATTTTAACCGCTTCCTACCGGAAACTTTGGCCAACTTCTGGTTAATATTAGACCAGAGAATATGCCTATCCGACAATCCCATAAATATGCAGAGGAGCCTGCCCTCGTATCATGAATATGCAGACGAGGCATTCTCCCGGCAAACCTCACAATTCCCCAGTGTGCGATTTGTCTTGCAGCACCTCTCCTTTATATAGTCTTAGCAGTTTGCATTCCATACCATTGCCACATCCTTATGCTCATCCTAAACCTCATCCTCATCCTGAACCTCATCCTCACCTACTTAAACTCTCCGAATTCCACGTTTTTCGTTACGCAGCGTGGCGAAAGGCGAAATGCGAATTCATTGGCATTCGTACACGCCCAAGTGCCGTTAAATAGAGGGAATCCCAGGACTACATACCCTCTGTAGAGTACAGGGAGTGCAGGAGAGCAGGGAGAGCAAGCCAGAGTGGGGTGGTGGTTGTTCAATACAAAAGTAAACAAAAAACTTATTTTTCAAGTATTAAATAAATTAAATGAAATTAAGCACGTGTAGCGAATGACATCAAAACATGGCAACAACGATGGGAGAAAGCGAGAAGGGAAAACGACGAGGAAAGGAGGAGGAGGAGGCGAAATCAAGGACCAACCCTCAAATTAGTTTGGGATAATAAAAATGTGCTCGGTCAAAGAAAAATGTTGTCCAGGTCTCGCACACAGACTCTCGGACTCTGTGTCCCTAATGTGCACGTGTGTGTGTGTGTGGTATGTCCTAGATCTTCTAAAAGGATTTTTATTGATTTCGTAACATTACTCTCAGTTATTCATCACTTTCATTGCTGTGAGTGTCGCCGATTTGGTTGGCGGTTCTGACAAGGATGTAGGAGCAGATGTTAAGGAAATATTTAACTTTGTTTACAAGTAGTTTCGGTGGAGATAATGTTTTGTTTATTTTTGGGGTTTATATTAAATATAATAACTAGTTAAAGGAGTGACTAGAAATTAGTTTAAATTTTACGGTATATTAAAAAGAAAGCTTGCTAGCAATTAAGTAAATAATATATACTTTTATCAAGGGAATATTTAAGGGCGTTCCTAGTGAAAGGTACATTTACGCTCAATTTTATATTTAATTAGATAGTAAGGCATAGAAAACATACCTACATGTGGGCTATTCATTTCAGTGTTTCATTTTCTGTTTTTTTTCCAACCCAAAACTACCTGAATAGAGAGATAATTAAGCCCAACATAAGTATTAAAGTCTCTCCCTTAACATGTGCCACACTTAAATTAGAGTGTGAAATTAATACCAGAGATTAAAATTTGTCACAATCTCTCTCCTTTGGAATTTTCAACTATAAAATACACTATATAGTACACCCATAAATGGCAACATAAACTAATAATTTGGGTATCAGTTTCGGAGCTATAAAGTGTGCTGCTCACTAATCCCCTCAACTGTCCCCTGTCCGGAGGGTGGAGAACTGCGAAAACATCAACACTAATCCCATTGAAATGCAGCCAACCGCACCGTTGCTAATTGACACCTATGTAAACTGCAATCAAAGCGACAAACAGCCAAGCCCACACTTGGCACACATTTTCTCACCCCAATATAAATAGAAAATGAGCGAAAAATCTCAGTGAAAATACCCCAAAAAAAACTGACAGAAAAACTAAAAGCGGTTCGAGCTCAAAGGCAGCCGCACCCATGGCCAGGAAAAAAAGGTGCTGCATGCAACCTATCATCATCGCAACACCCTCAGAGACCCTTGTCGTATAGATAAATATGAAAATGAAATTTTCCAGCTTGTTTGGTATTGCTGCAGGATTGATTAATGGGATTTTCATCGCCATTCTCCTCTTGATGCTAGAGCATTTCCACTTCGTTGTGCAACTCGCGCTCAACTTTCAACTTTGCTCGCTCGCCGCATTTCCCTGCCTCACACTGGTTGCTATTTTTCCTCGAAGCTTTTCGTTGGATTTTCCTGCTCTTGACTGTCAGTTATGAGCTTGCCTCACTAAGTGCTAAAACATTGGCTATGAACGTAAGAGGGTGATGGGTGTGTGTGTGTTTTAAGAGTATATATAAACAAGGTAAAGCTCTCAGGCAGCTCAGATCAGACGATTCTGACATACTTCAAAGATGTTGCCTTAAACTAAAAAATGCCCTGAACATCCTTGAGATACTTATGGATTTTTAACGATAGATACATAGAAAGAAGGCAGGAAATCAAATATTAGAAGCTTTAATTGTCAAAGCATTTTAAAGGGGAGATTTGTAAGAGGGAAGAAAAGAAGATATAGATGTTTGGGAAAGTTACTGACAGATACTGACAGATACGTCTTTATAATTAAAAGTTAATAGATTTTTATCATAGAATATTTATGAAGGGTTGAAAAATACATCTTCATAATGGAATACGAATAGATTTTAATTCATTAGCAAACCGTTTAAAAATATTCAAGCATTATCTTCATGATTATATTACCATGATTTACTTTACTTCCTCAGGTATTACTTCAAATGTCTAACTAAATTTTATACTCAAACTCACATTTAATTAGAAACTTAACTAATTTTCCATATTTAATTTACAAACTAGTTATGCAGAAAAGTTAAGCCGATTCTGAGCCAACTTTTTCGATTAAAATTCTTGCATTTTGGTGGCCAAATGCATCGTAATCCCAGCCGCATTCTAATTAGTTCCTCAAAGTCATTACAAACTTGTTGCTGCTGCCTCTCAGATGGCAGTAGAAAATATTGGTACACGAGTGCAGTTTGTGATGTTCTTGGCATGTGGAAAACTTCTCGGGAAAACTTTCGATTAGCAGGCTTTGCGAGTTGTACTCAATCTTTCTCAGCCTCGATTCTCGTTCGACATCGTTTCAAAATTGTTTTTTTTTTAGTTGGACTCTTAATTCCTAAAGAAAAAACTCAGTCATGGTTGCCCGCCTCATCATGGGCTTCCTGCTGTTGGGCGAGCACATCCTGCCCAGAACTAACTTGCTCCATCAATCACTGAATCCTGTGCGGGGAATGGCCAGAAGGAGAGGCCACAGCACCGAGAAGGGCAAGAAGATCTGTAAGAGGAATCGTTTCCTCGGTGGCTGCTTTCAGAGTAAGTTGCCAAAACACTCATTAAGGGGGTTCCATTTCCATTTCTCAAATTTCTCGATCTCTTTCTTAGCCAGGGAACCCTATAGGAGGGAGCAGAAGAAGCCGAAGGCCAAGCGCTGTCGGGATCCCTGCATGGATGGAGCCTGCCGCCCTAGCAAATAGTTGGTAAAAGCAAAACTACTAACTAATCCAACTTTTGGATTCCATTTACATATGCTGGAATGTGTTCAGTGCGGAAGTGTTCAGCGATAAAAAAAAACTTAAAGTATACAAAAGAAAAAAAGGGTTTCTGGGGGAAAAAATCCTACTAAAAAATCAAAAATCAAATAAAAAAACAAAAAATTAGTTGAAAAATACACAAAATACCGTTTATTTGGCAAATTTTCTATAATATCAACTTTTGTGCATTAATTGAGATGTTTTTTGATATTTCAAGGATTACAATATTTTCGAAGTGATCCGATTTTTTCTCCAACATATTTAAAAAAATTCATCCATACCTACCTCACAGGAAATGTGAATTTTCCCAACTTAATTTCAAAACTAATCACCGCTCAAAGTTGGGGGAGTCGCTGCACACATTTCCTCGATAAATTTGCGGTGTACTAAGTGGCTCCTTGCATGTATGTCCGAAAACTGTATCTGAATGTGGAGCGTCCACCAGAGTTACCGGTGCTGTATCTATGCAAATAACAGATACGTGAGGTAGTCCAATGAATAACGCTCAGCATCTGTTGACACCTGTTTGTGGGGCTGCCAACAAACCAACCCTCACCACCCAGTTATCCCCGCCGCCCGCCTTTGGGCTGTCATCGGCAGACAGGACCTGCGTCCCTCTAAAGCTGCCATTGTGCGGTGCATACATTTTAATCCTATTAGCACAATAGTTACTGTTATTTCATATTGCTGTAATTTTTCTAGATTGCTCTCCCTGCTACAGACACGCCAACAAGCAAAAAAAAAGAAAAAAACACAAAACCAACAACGCCTGTCACTCCAGTCGAGCGACGTCCTTGAGCTTGACCACCATCGCCGCCGCCACCCACCCGGATGGCCCCAAAGTCCAAGGCCAAGCCAAAGCCATTCCCACACCCACACACACCTCTGGGAAATGGGGAAAATGGGAAATGCAAAATGCGAAATGGAAATTGTCATCGCCGTTGTTGTTTCAGTTTCAGTTTCGGTTTGAGCCAGTGCTGCTTTTTTATTGTATGCACAAATATCCTGCGGTGTTGGCTGCTTTGGATGTCCTGGCCAGGATACTTAGGTGCGGTCTGCCGCAGTCTTCGAATTCGCTGAAAGCTTCTCTGCGTGTTTCGTCCAGGTGCAAAAGGCTTCAGTCGCTTAAATACGGGAAAAACGGGGACATTGGAAAAGTGGACACAGATGGTCAGTGACGACGACAAGATGGGGCCAAGGATTTGACTCGCAATGAGAAAGGTTTCTGCATTCCTGAGTACGGATTTACGGGGCTCATTTGAATTCCAAAGTGAGTGAGGGATAAACGGGCTAAAGTGTTCCTGTACATAGCGCTTCACCTGTGGGTTTTATATACGGTTCGTTAAACTAACGATTTTTTTCAAAGATATCAAAGATTTTGAAATTAGATTTTTTGGTAATGCTTTAATAGAGAAAAATATATTTGACTTATTGCTTCCCTGAGTTTCGAACCTCCGACTAAAACTATAATACCCTGCAAGGATATAAAAAAGGACAAACCTCTCTCAAAACAATATAAAAACTTCTCCTAATGCATTTTTAAGTTGCTTAAATTTAAGCTTAACTGCAACTTTCCCCCGCACAGCAGCTGTCCACTTAGATGTTCATTTATTTCAGTTTACTTTGAACTTTGTTAAACGAGCCATGTCCCTGGCACAAACTTTATAAACTGACATGTGTCCGTTTTGCCAGAAACAGCTGACGAACTCATTAGGACCTCGACATGGACAGGCTAAAGGATAATCTGGTTGCCAACAAAAAATGGGAACAATTAACAATCAAATTAGGTATGCACACGACTTTATTGTAGTTTGGACAAAAGCCAAACAATCGGCCGGGATAACTTTTGACACACGTCGTCTAAGCCGTAATGTGAGCCAGGGCCAAAAGGAGGAGAGGAAGAAACGGCAATCCTCAGGCTCAGGACAGGAACAAGGATGCCGGAATCAGGAATCAGGAACAAGGATCCCCCGGCAGCGAACAAATGAACAGCAAACACACATACAATAAGATTTCCGCTGCATAAGTCCTTTGTAATCTCATTTAAATAATTGCGGCCAACAAAGTGGAAGTGAGAGCGATGTCTGCTTGCCGGCAGACGAAAACCAAATCCGCAAATCTCAGCTCCTAGCCAAAAGGACAGGCGGATGGACGGGGCAGTCAGCCATTCCAAACGTGGCCGGAAATTAAAATGTAAAACAGCAGCTCATTATACGCTCACCTACACACGCTCACACAAAGGACACACAGAGAGAAAGAGAGAAAAAGAGGACGAATAAGTGGCAGGACTTGGCTTACACTGCACAATGGTAATTCATCTTGCACTTTCTGTGGCTTAAAGGAAATTAGGTTGCTCACCAGCTCGTGCACTTTATGATCCTGCCACGCAATTTGTGCTGCCTGTTATTGCCCCGGACATTTATGGGGCAACTCCATTTGGCACTCTACGGGGAAATTGGAAAATGGGAAATGGGAACTGGTAACTGGAAACTGCCAACTGGCATGCCAACTTTGTACATACAACGGCCTTGGTTGCACTTTATTGGCCGCCCTCGCATAAAACTAGTCTTTATGGCAGCACCTAAAAAAAGCAAAGGACACGAAACCGAGACGGGTTCAGCGATGCAACCATTTGAAGAATGTTAAATGTAGTGTAAAGTACAGTCAAAGTATTGAATTCATAACACAAATTCAAAGAAAAGAGATGCTAAATTCCACTAAAATCATATGAAATATAAACTAGGTTTTGCTTGCATTTAATATTTTCCAGAAAAATATATCATAATTTCCCTTTTTTTCCAATTAGAAACCAAAGTTTAAAAGCACATTTTTTGATATTTTCACTCCTTAAATACAAAGAGGAGTATAAACTAGTTCATCGATTGCCGTCGGATTGCAACAAGTCCTTAAAGACCAGTTTCCCGCAAGGATTTTCAACAGTTTCGCGCACATATTGTCGAAGGAAATCAGTGGGAAATGGCGCAGTTATTGTGTGGCGAGAGAAAAAAAACCGATCCAACACTTGTCCCGGGACAAGGGAAAACTGCCGATGATAATCCGCTCATCAAACGTCAATACAGCAGCTCCCAACGACCGAAGGAGGGTGCTCGGAGCTCGGAGCTCGCTGCTCTGTGGTGGCCGGATGCCTGTCTGTCAACTTGTTTACAAAGGCGAGATGAGAACGAACGAGTCCTGGCCGCAGCTCTGGCGAGGAGAGCCAGGACATCATCAGCGGTAGCATCCCGGAGGCAAGAAATTAATCACCAATACAATGAAAATTGTGCGGCTGCAGTACATCGATTGCACTTAGCTGTGGCAGCTTTTTCCTGGCTGTGCTTGTGGTCTTGCTCCCTTACCCGTATCCCTACCCAAACCAATCTCCATCCTGGTAAATAGCCCCGCGGCCACACGCACACAGTGGCTCACAAAAGGGTTTGCCTGCCGGAATGTGTTTAATGCTATTTGCTCTATTCTATTCTAGGGTTTTTATTTGGTTAAGAAGGAGAGAGAGACTGAGAGCGGATTGTGTTTGGCGGATAAGTTCCATAAAAATGTTTTCAGATCGGTAAGTTGATTGAGATCGGGATTATAGGTGATTATAGAAAGAATAGTGGCACTTGATGGGTTCGCCACACGAACATGTGAATTCGGGGTTATGCGTAGTAATTTTCTAATTGAAGATTTATAAGTTTGTAAAAGAGTTTAGGGATTTTTTTAAGATTAAAATAGAGATGAAGAATTATTTATTACTTATTTATTTATCTTCATGTTTATATTTATTCATTATTCAAATATAAACTAACCTATGATTAATATAAATAGTAAACAAAGTATTTTATCATTTCAGAAACTCTTTAAATAATTTAAGCAAAGATTAAACACAATTTCCTTTACTGACAAACCATATTCTCAGTCCAGTTAGTTGTCAAAATCTGTTAGCAAACTTCCTGCCATTTGCTACCTTTTTACTATTCCGACAATGCGTCCTTCGGCCTTCGTTTGCGGTTTCAATCAAAACAGAATCAGACTCAATATTGCCATAAACAAATACAATGTAAGCCGAGAAATGTTTTTGCAAATCGCTGTGCGAAAGGAGCCAAAAATAGGGAATACAGAAAGAAGGGATCAAAGGGAGCCCGCCTCCCTCTCTCTCGACAATTTGGCCATTTAACCCTTCGCAAATCAAAGGACTATTGTCTGGGAGTGGTAGAGGGAAGCAGAAACTGCACTGCGATGCATTGACATGATCCGATTTGCCATCCATTCAGAAGATACATATATAGAAATGCTGATGGCGATGCAGGCGAATTATTCGCCATTCAATCTTGTTAAGGGACTAAGAAAGGGGCTTGGATTTGCTCAAATAGCATTCGTCGCCAAGGACATTCACTGTCTTTCCCTCCGAGGCCCTCCACTCATTCCGCGAATATATACATACATATATTCCCTCGATGACACAAACTTTTCTCCAAGCGCCTTAAATATTGTGACGTCAATGGCCTCGACGTCGTCTCGGTTCAGCTGTTTATTTGTTGACTTTGCCCCAAAGAGTTTCAATTAGGCGCAGCATTTTCTGTTTTCCAAGTTTTAAATATAAACAAAGCCCATCTAAATTTCGGATGTGTTGTTGGGGTTTTTTTTTCTCTTTTTTAGGTGATCTCCCAGCACAGCGATAATTTCATTGGGCTAAGCCAACTTACATTTTGTTGGACAGTTGATTTTTGACAAGGGAATGACGTTGGGCGGCCATAAACTTTGGCTTAAATGTGTTTAGGCTCAAAATAAAGCAGAAGGTTGTAGGGGCTTATTGAAATTAAATCGTTTTAAAAGCGATAAAGGTTTATTTTCTAAGAAAAATTTAATGAATAATCGATAGTGTAGGAAATTGTATTTATTTATTATTATTATAAACGGTTTAATTTCGCAATCTTTTGTTTATAAAAAAGAAACCCCATTTGCAATTATATACATATTTTGTATAACCTGTCACTAAAGGTAAATTAATAATTATAATAATATAATATAATATAATAATTATAATTATAATTATAAATAAATAACATTTTTTACTAAACCTTATTCAATTAACTAAGTCCATCGAAAAAAACACCATTTAAATTCCCAATTTTGGCCAACAGTTTTCTCGTCTCGCCCCACCTGAAGGACATTTCAATTGTCAGTTTCTGATGGACAAATTAATTATTGCCTGAAATTTGATTGCCGTTTGCCCGGGCAACAGGGCTCCAACCTTTGGCCCTTCTCCGGGGATATCCCTCCACCCAAAATGTACTTCCAAAAAGGTCCTGACAAATCGATGAGTCGGGTTGTGTGAGAGCAGTGCCTGTGTTCGCCCCACAATCGTTATCAGGGCATCATTTTTGGATTTCATCTCTCTGTCGCTGGGATTTCATCTCCTCCTTCGTCTTGTCTGACTTTTTTTTCGTCATTTTCCCCTGCTTTTTAAGCTATAAAAAAAATATTTTTTTCAAAACTTTCTGCTTGCATAAGCCAGCGTGAATGCTCGATGTGTGCTGTGCCGTTGGCTACATGGATTTTAGCCTCCGGCAGACAGCCGGAGTCAGGTTTCAATATCTCGAATGTCGCCGCAAATTGCCTGCGAAAAATCTATTGCAAATTTGACGTGATATTTTTGCCGTTATCCAGGCCTTCGTTTAATGGAAATTCGTTTTGTGGGAAATGCTCGTATAAGTGAAAAAATGCCTTGCTCTTTTATTGCATTCAAACTTT
Organism: Drosophila tsacasi; assembly: GCA_018904565.1. Taxonomy (NCBI): domain Eukaryota; kingdom Metazoa; phylum Arthropoda; class Insecta; order Diptera; family Drosophilidae; genus Drosophila; species Drosophila tsacasi. The sequence goes on along the minus strand of JAEIHY010013927.1, from coordinate 23,687 downwards.
TGTGTTTTTCTTTAATTTGACTGCGTGTCTTCTTTGTTAATAAAAGCCACGGATAGCTGATGGGCTTTCGTTTATTTTTGTTCAAGAGAAATGGAAATATTTTCGCTTGGCTTTTGTGAGTGAAAGAAATTAGAAAGTTCTTCCTGTGAAAAGAATTCCTCGGAAGCGTTGGAAAAGTTTTCTGACTGCATAGAGTCTTTGTATATATTCCAGGACTGGCAGCAGCCACTATTGATTTTGGTTCAGTGGACTCAATCTCAATCCCTCCACCCGGCCTGCTCTACGTGATTCCATTTCCATTTCGATTCCAGTGGGCGGCTTTTACTGGGAGCCACCATGCATCTTAATTGCATTTGCATATTGCACTGACCATAAGTGCATTAAGCCAGGCCTGGACTCCCAGCTGATGCTCCCCCACATCCGCATCGGCATCCGCAGCCACTTCGTCATGGCCGTTGTTTATTGTTTATTTATTGCGCTTTTAATTAACTGCCTGGACTGCCTGTGTATCTGTGTCAGGTTTTTCGCCACGCCTCAAGGCCACCCACCTATTTTACTTTTCCGGCCCAGTGTTTGCCCTTTTTTTATGGATGACTTGGAGCCTGGTAAACAACACATGCATATTGAAACAGTGAGTCGACAAAGTCTTTGCCTGGAAGTTAATGAAATCTGTATGTGGTGGCAGCAGCCAAGGGGAATTGCAGTATATACTTAATGCTTCTTGCTAAACTTATTTGAAATTTAGTCACAAAATATTTTAACAATGCTTTTGGCTAATACAAATAATTCAAAATGCTCACAATTATTAATCAAATCATAAGAATTTTATATAGGATTTATTTTTTTTCTCTGAAAAAGAAATCAGATAACCTAAAGCCATAAAAAACGCAATATATAGCAGTATATTTTCAATTAAACATTTATAGCTCACCGGCAGAAATCTCTTTCTGCGACTGTGTAAGCCTTGAATAAAGGGATTATACAAAAAAATAGCTTTATATCAGTTTTAAAGTTTTTTCCTGCCATTTTTTATACAAAATCGGATCAGGTCCAGTGATTGTACATTTTTGCAGCTACATTTATTTTATACTTTTCACCCTTTGATTTTTCAGGGCCTGACGGAAATCAAATCAAAATGAACCAACTGTACAGCGGAAATCAAGTAAACTAATTTAACAACACATACACAATCACGGAAAAGGGCTTATAGTATACGGCAGCAAATACACATACATACACGTGCAATCATTTGAATAAATCATATAATAAACCCAATTCTACTGTGTGTTTGACGTACACTCGAAAAATGCCACAAATATGAGATTTGTGTTAATGAGCTTAAAAAAATAAGGTAAGAATATGGCTCTAAATATCCCTAAGAAAATTTAAAAAAAATGTATTTAAGTTTTATTCTGATTTTATGGTATATTCATATTTTTGATACATTTTTTCCCACTGCATTTCTGTCCAGTTCCAGCTTGTTGAGCTTTTGGACGGAAATGCATTGGCTAACCGAGAGGGAAATGAGGAGTTATGCCAAAAGGGGTAGAGTCCTTAGAGTCGTGGGTGGGGAAGGATAACGCAATCAAGTCATACATATGCAATATGTATGCATGAGCATTCCCATCTATGGGTATCAGTATGAGTATGCGTGCATATCTGTATCTAAGTAATTGCAAGAGCTGAAAGACATTTGGCTTAGAAGCATCGGGACTGCAGCTCTCGTGCCAAATTGAGATTTACGACTTGCCAGCAAGCAGTCAGCTGGAAAGCGAAGAAAAAGGCCAAGAAGTAGAGAATATACGAAGATGAGTGTTAAATGGGAGTAATTAACACTTAAAGTTTTAATAATAAAGTAGTCTCTAAATGTTTGAAAAAATGTTGTATGTAGAATATAAGCAGTTAGGTTCTGACAGTAAACCAACAGTAAAGACTTTTGTTTTTAATACAGAAAAATAATCAAAGACCTTAAAGATTGTTGCGAAATATTATGTAAAATATAGAAGCATTTCAGGAATAGTCACAGAAATCTATAAGATACTGATAAATTCATATATTTTTTTTTGATATAGTCTCCCTACTTCAGGTGACAAGATCCTCTCATTTGTTGCACTATTACAGGGTTCATGAATACTATCTTGAGCACATGATACCTTTGTATAAAAAAAAAATCGTAACAAGAGGGAACACCAACTGCAACTGTCCCTCCTACACAGACTGCTGAAGATCCCCTCTTGAAGTCAGCCCCTCCTACGCGGCTTTGTTTGGCCAAATCCTCTCTCTGTTTTTTTTGGCCCGTGACTCGTTGCAGCCATTTTCGTCCTTCTAATTGTGACAAATTGTGTGGCACATGCAACATGCTATACACTCGCAGACACTCGTATGTGCGAGTGTGCCAACGCGTGTCACACACTACCATCCTCTTCGTCTCGCTCTGTCTCTCCCGCGGGCTGCCATTTATTGTTATCCACAAAATGCTGACATATTTTTCTATTATACGCTCCCTCATTGATATAATTTATGGACTCCCAGCCAGGCAACCATATACGAGTATATGTATATGGAGTGCGGCATGGAGAGCCACAGCTCCCAGAAGCCTTTCGTGTGCGTTTTTAATGGGAGAGATGAAAGGAGCGAGTGGCCTAGTGCCATAGGGATGGGCATAGGGATATGAATAAGGATGGAAATAGGAACAGCAACAGGAGTACAAGGATGTCGCCGAAGCACGTGAATAGCAGCGGGAGCAACAATAACATTTAATAGGCGAAAGGGGCCCAGGGATGTCAGACTAAACATGTCCTGATTTGACTCCTCTTTGTGCACGGCAAGAAATTGAATTTAGTCAGTCTGAGTGCGGAGAATTTATGTATTTGTTTAATAAGTACAAAAATATATAAGACAAGGCATGAATAAAAATATAAAACATACAAATATATGTCAAATTATAAGAATATATGAATAAAACAAATAAATATTTAAAAGAGACGCTTAAGAACTAATTTTTTATTGTTTCCTTGAAAGTTCAAATATAATGATAAATTTTCAGAATTTTTAAAAATTCTTTAAACTCAAGACCTATTTTTGGAAAATATCTATTATATATTTTGTGACCTTAAAATATATTAACAAACTCTGAAGGATGACTGTATTTATATCAAAATAACTAAGGCATTATCTTTGCATCTTCTTTCATACATTTTAAATATTAATAATGCACTTATATTTTAAATAAAAGCCGCATCTTAATAATAAATTAACATTACCATAAAAGCTTTAATCGAGCTGCAATGGCAAGCTAATGTTTTTCTTAATAAATTTTAAATGAGCAACATTAAGTGGAAGTGTTGTGGCATATGCAACATATTGGTTTTTTTACGATTTTCTCACACCATTAGAATTTATATATGTATATATTTTGTTGTAGTGTAGGAGGGGCTGCCATCATCTCTGGTTAATAGCGAAGTTCCCCTGCCACAAAACAGACAGCTGCTCCATTAGCGCTCGCTGGCAGAGCGATGGAGACAATCCCGCCAACGAATTTGTGCACTCGCCTGATTCGTTATCTATAAATAATTATATTAACTTTGCTTTTTGCTCTTGACTAGGCCCGAAAGCAGGGCGAGGACTACGCCAAAGGACTCATCAGTCAGCGAGGTGCATTTGGGACCGCGCCTAGAAGCCAGCGAGGACAACAGGGCGCATACGAAATTTTTGTGGCAATCCCTCGGAAAATGAAACAGCAGAGAGATTGGGAAAAGCGGCGCAGAAGAGACTGGGAAAAAACATTTGCTAATATTTAACAAGGAGTAACTGTCAAAAATATGCAAAGGGAAAATATTATTAACCATATGCTTGTGAAAAAATATATAAAAAGTTGAGAGACTTTATTTTTAATAAATTAAAATACATTTTCTTACAATAGAAGTATTCCGTTTTTATTTTAATTATTTTAAATCAAGCTTTAATTTGTAACTTGTTGATTTACAAACTACCTTTTTTTTTAATTACCTTCAAATATTGTTATTTTCTCTACGTGCCTTTTTGCATCTGTTTTCAGCTTTGGGACAAGATTTTCTGGTTTTTGTTTTTTTCCCGCTTTGACGTGGGGAATTTAATCGAAATTCCAAAGATTTTCCAATTGCAATTTTGGCCAACGTAAGCCGCCTGCCCACACCTTTTGGACATGGGGCTCTCTCTCTGTCGCCCTGCCTGCCCCACGGAAAACCAAACTAATTAATGCACAATTAACTTTCCATCGCCGGGGGCTCAATTAACTTTCCAATTAGCCCAAAGCAAACAAGACGCCAGGACCCCACGAATCTATCTATATGTATATGAATATCTAGGATCAAGGCTTGCCCAACAGCTGCTGACACATTTGATTTGCTATGAAAATTAACAGGTAAATAATGAATGAGACGAGATAAGTTTTTGCATCGAAGAAAGTGAGAGAAGGCAGCGAAGAGAAAGCAGCGAAGCAACAGTTCCACAAGGGCTCCCCCTTTACCTTTTCTTGAAATTTTCTCTCTTTTATTTTTCAGAAACAAAAAGGATTAGAAGAGCGCACTCGGCGTTAAATTTGGTCAACACTTTTCACCCAAATCACTGGGCCATATTGCACGAACACGCACTTGGCCGCAAATAAGTGTGGCAGCAAAGCAACAAAGTGACACGAAACTCAATTGAAAGTTCTGGCTCTTGGTTCCCATTAATTGGCGATTTCGGTTGTTCACTCGGTCGGTCGGTCGGTTGTCGCTTTTGCCCGCTGCGATATCCGTTCCGCGAATGTCCTTCGCTTGGGAGCTGTACGCGTGCTACTGATTTTCCATTTTCACGCAGAGCCAACAAGTTGCAAAAAAATGTGAGCAACTTCATTCGAAAGCGCTTCGTCTTCGGCCTTGCCACCGCCGACAGGGGCACCAACAACGACGGCGAGTGTTCTAGTGCCCCGAAATTGATGGCAGTTCACTGGGGGAAATGTTTGGTATTTTAGAGAAATTTGTTTCAAAATATATCCAAGCTCAGGAAAATATCCCTCAGTATACAAAAAAGGAGAGCTAAATAATGTATAAAAAAGAAAACTAAAAACAAGTCCTTTTTATTCTGCAAAAGTTGTATTTTGTTGAGATTTACCTCTTTTCTGTTTTATTGTGTAAGCATTTTATCATTTAAGTATTAAATATTTTTAATTTTATAGCCTGCTTTATGCCTTATAATTAAAAAAAAGGCCAATTACAAAAAAAAAAGGTTTTTAAAACCATATTTTTTTTTTAACTTCATAATTAATGCCCCAAAAATTTCTATCAGTGCAGGCAACACCAAATCCCACTCACATACACACTGCCAAAGAGCGACAGAGAGAGTGGGAGAGCGCCAAGGAATTGTAGAAAGCTTATTTTGGCATTGAATTCTTTCAATGCAAACTTCGAAAGCTTTTTCGCAACTTGTTGCCTTGTCCCTTGTCCCAATCAGCTGTTGCTCTCTCGCTCTCTATATCCATTTCCCACCTTCTCCATCACTCTCCTTGCATGTCCATATTCGGCCATTTTTTCCGGGGCAGTGGTTTCCCTAAGTAGGCTATAGTTTTTTCGCCAGAAGAGTTTAGAAGTTATCTCTGCAATTATATAGACCGTTGAACTCGGGAAAAGACAAGAGACAGCAACAACAACAACCTTAACTCCAGGAGAAGACTGAGTTCGAAAAAGCTCAGAGTCAGCTTTTAATGGTGTGCGTGTACATATATGCGACTTCACCTTGAAAGCTTCTCGTCAAAGAGCCAGAGATAAGAAATGTATATAACTGTATTATGTGTGCGTGTGTTGGTGCGCCAGTGATTCAATTTGTTGAATACTTTTCGGCGTTTTTTCGTCTTAATGACCGGCCATAACTGCGGCTCGAGTTACCCATAAGCGACCTTAATTGACGCACACAAGTGCGCCCCAACACAGCAACCGACACAACTTTTTGCTCTCTGCCATTGCACGATGGTACCTTCTCCCTGCCAGCCACCCCCTGCCTCACCCGTCCTATTTACCTGTTGTCATCTTTGCCCCTGAAAAAAAAGAAAAGAAAAATTAAGCACAAAAACACGAAGCTACGGCGAGAGCCAGAGCAAAAACAACGACGACGGCGAAGCCGCTGACATTGAGCAAGCTGCAAAGTAAGTTTACCCATGGCAATGGCATCGAGCTGCCTCTTCCCCACGGGATTTTCATATAGATACCCTTGGTTAAGGATATCTACGTTTTATGGACATCTAATAGAAATATATAGCAGCGTTTTTAACATTACATAACATAACATAATGACGTTATTTTTTAGATTGATATTGGAATATAGTATTCTATAAAGATTATTAGAAAAAATCTTCAAAATGAGGAGAATATATACAAAATTATATACAATTTTGAATACAACAGAGGTGTTTTTTATAATATATTTACTTCGATAACTTCTTATAGCTACCATTGGTTCTTTAGGATTGTCTTAAAAATTCAAGATTATTATTTGATATTATTTTTTTACTCAAATAAATAATAACACAATATTTTTAAATTCCTTTAACAAAAAACCTATATCCATGTACAGTCCTTTTAAATTCAAATTTCCCACCCTGCCACACCTCAAAGGGTATCCCAGTCGTCCCTTAGCGTATCCTGGCCTTACCATCTAGCTTTGCATTGTGTTTGCAGCAGACAAACACACCGCACATAGTGAGGATAGTGTAGGGGCAGCCTCAAATGGCGTTCCTAAATGTGCGCATATATTTATGTTTCTAAGTCAGTGTGTCTGTGGATACTTTATGTGGACAGGAAACTTTTCAGGCAGACTACTTCAAGTCGAGAAGGGCGGGTCGAACAAAGCAAAGGACTCCGACTCAGACGTGTACAGACGACTCGTCGTAGGTTTCTCTTCAACTTAGGACATTCACACAGCCAGGCAGGTAGGGGCGTGGCGAAAAAAGAGGCGTGTTTGGAAAGTAGGCGAGGGGAAAAATATGGAAGCGATTGCCAAAACTTTTAAAGTTATTTATAAGATAGACATTACAACAGGATGTGCCAGAGGGCTTAAGTCAAGTTTCAGCAGTGAATTGTTCAAGGAAAAGTTAATGATTCATAGAAATTTTGTTTGTTATGTGTTTTTATATTTTTATGTGTCTTTAAATTAAATAAAGGTACTTTGCATTTGATATTAGTTTTTATATCTCACTAAAATTATGTATAATATGATTTATAAAAAAAGAAAAAGCAATTATAGGTAGCTAATTTTTTTAAATCTAGCAAAAGTCTGGGAGAAACTTATTTATTATTATTTTTCTTTAAGTTTTCAATCTTTACAATGTTAAATGTTTAAAATTCTTTTCTCTAACCAATATCTAAGTTATAAATTTATTTTTTATCTAATTTAGAATGGCATAAACTATGTAAAAAATTTGAAACTGATGCCAACTAAAAGTTGTAATTGTTTCAAATCAACGTAGATCGCTGGCCATATTTTTCCCCAGCACTTGGTGTCAGTTTTTCTCTCTGGGCTAAATAATTCAAGCCCCCCTTTTCCACAGAGAACAAATTCTGACCCCGGAGCCCCCGACAGACAGCTTGTTGCTCCGATGCACACACAGCTATATGTTAGGTATACCCATCTCTCGTTTCCTCTATTTTTCATCGCTTTCTCTTTCATTTCTCTGGCTTTTCCGTACATTTTTTGGGATTCTGTTTCAGCAACAAGTTGCTTACACTTCGTAAGCCCCACAGGCCACCTGTGCCAGCGACTATAACCCATTTAGGAGGGAGGATGGTGTATGGCGCAAATTGTCAACCTCGTCGTGCCCTGCAGATATGCTGGCATATTTATTTATGTGCTCTGCCAGTTGGCTGTTCTCGACTTGATTTCATTTCATCTCTGGCTGCTTTCCTTCTTTTTTTTGTTTTGTTTCTTTAATAACAAAAAAAGCGCTGGCTCTGGCTCTGTTGTTTTCTCGATTTCGTTATTTTTGTCGTATTTTTTTTTTGACTGAATTTAGGCAGCTTGTTGTACTTCGGCAGATGTTTTCCTCGAAGGGTTTCGCATTCGCAGCCGACTTACCTCCCTCCCGTAGCTAATATTTGGCCCTGACTTTAATCTTAAAGATAAGCCGGCGATGAGAAGGGCGTTCTAGCGCTGGCACCTTGCTCCCTGGGCTTAGACGCAACCCATTTTACATTTTACATTTTCCACTTTCCACATTTCCCGCCAGCCCATTAAGTTCATTCACTTTAGGCTCATCTTTTGCGGGGGCTTGAGTGAGTGAACTCTGTCTTTGTTTTGATTCATTTCGGCCAAAAGTTTTGTCTAGCGTTTAAATTTCAAGCAGCCAAGGCTTTAATGTCCCTCTATAAATACATATATAAATATATATGTTCGAGGATATTAAGGTACCCCTGCCTGTGCCCTATTGTGCGATTGTGTGTGTTTTAAGCTTTTTATATAATTGAAATCCGGACACGTGCCACTCAATGCGTATGTTGGCAATAAATTCAGTTTCACTTGTAATCTATACGCACATAAACAGATACAGAGAGTCGTACAAATAAATATATATATGTATATAGATATAAATATATATTCCTGTTGATTCCCATTTTCCCTGCCCATATGTAAATTCATTTGTCCATCAAGGCTGGGGTTCCATTGGGGCCGGAGCCAGGGCCCGGCGTCAGGACATTGTCCTCACAGTGTGTAGGCGCCTCCTGGCATATGCTACAATCATAATTACATCGTCCTGAGCAGATAGTCCTGTGCGTATGTTTATTTCTTCTCTTCTTTCTATCTTTCGGTGTCAAAGACAGTTAGAAAAATTACTCTGGGAACAAGATTAAGTGTGATTTGAAAAGGTAAAATAAAGAATAATACAAAACCTATTAAATATTAACTTACATAAACTAAATTCAAAGACCGATTTAAGCTGTAATTAATAAAGTATTCAGCTTTTAATTTCTCAAAGATAGGACTCAACATATTGCTTAGAATTCCTTCTAAAATCATAACATTTCAAAAATTTAACGTCTTTAGAACCCCTTTCATCTGACCAATTAACAATTTCCCTTTCATTTTCTATTTCAAACTCAACATCTTCTGTATAAATAGACTCCAATAAATTTAAAAATTTCCCTAGAAAATCACATTTTCTTTAAGTGATTTTCCCTGGCAATATCTAGTACATAGTCAGTTGCATAACGAAGCGACAAAACTCATTTTAAACAGGCGCCACTCGATGACTGTGGGGCGCCACAGAAAATTGCCCTTCTGTTCCTTTCCGTTCCGCTCCAAACCAGATCCCAGAACCCAGATCCCTGGCCGTATTCCGAACTAAGTCAAAGTGCGGATGATGATGAGACCAGAACGGTTGCGAACAAGTTCATTAAATACAATGCACAGAGTAGTGCCCAAGGACGATGACGTGCTGCCTGCCTCCATAGCCATCGTAATCTTCGAGGGAAAACCGATTACGGGTAGGTGGAGTAGTATACATATCAAATCCCGATAGGGGACCACCACCGCGGGATGCTCAGCAAATTGAAATCTTTTATGAAGACATAATTATTGGAAACTGAAATTCTTCGAAAGCAATGAACGCGTTTAGTTACTGCCACACAATGGGAAAACTTTAATGAAATATTCCAGACAGAAAGCTTACCTTGAAAAGTGTTTTCTAATTATTATTGAAGCATGATTGGATTATAAATATAACTTTAATACATTTTTGTTAGAACTGAGAGCAATTTCTTTCTTTATATTTTATGTATTTTTATTAGCTTTATTTACTACATTTCAATAATAATAAATATTTTTTAAGGAAACCCCTTTTTAAATTACTTAAACTTCATTAGCTTGGTTTCTTCAATTGATTTTTCCCGAAGAAAATCCAGAAAATAATCAAAAAGAGTTGTGGCTCCGAGCCCTAACTTTATGGCTTCACACATCCTGTGACCTAAAAAGCACTCCAAAGAGCAACAATGTTTAGAGGCCGCTTTAATGGGTCAATTAGCTGGTTCACACATATATGGTCGAATTCCCCGCTTGCGTGACCCGTGAACATTGGCAGGATTCTACGGGTGAATTGCCATAAATATGTGTTTAATCTAGGTTGAAACTCCTCCTTGAAACTAATTATTAAAAACAAAAAAAATATATTTATACAGCAACAACAACGAAACACAATTTGTGGAAAAGTGAAAACTCATTTTGGCCATGTTTACCTTTGCTTGACCAGCAGAAAAGTCCCACAGAATAAGTACAAACACACATAAGCATACGCAGTTAATTTATTTATTTTGTGTGCACGCTTTTATTTGCATAAGCTTAAAGGATTTCGAGACGGCGAGCTTAGATTTACCTCGGTCTGCAGTTGTTTTATTGCCCATCCGCCCCATTGTCCCACCTGACAACCCAGTGGCCCCGAAATAACCAAAGTTTAACCCTGAAATTGAGGTGAAAGGTGGCCCCAATAAAGCGACAAGAGCTTGCAAGCTTTTTGGGGAAAGTTGTCCAAGGCCAGATGTCCTGTAAGCTTTGTGTGAGGCTTTTCTTTGCAGAAAGCTTTCTGGGGGAGGTACTAAAAAGTTGGGAGGTCAAGTGCTTACAGCTTTTTAATATTTTACGGGTTGAGAAAAGGAAAGTCAAATTAAAAGAAATGTTGTTAAGTCAGTAGCTTAAATATTATCGAAAATATACATTTTATTTCAGTCAATAGTATCGAAAGTATCGAAAATATCGAATTTTCTATCGGAAGTTATGATATAATATAAGAAATTATCGATTTATACAGATACAAATACGAATTTTGATATATCTATAAAGAAAACTACATAATTTTATAAAACATAGATATTTATAAGAAATCAAAGAAAAATTACATAATTTTATATACCATACATATTTATAATTTAATCTTAATATTTTTTCGATACGTTTTCGAATTAGTTTCACTATCTCAAATCGGTAAAATTCTCCAATGATTAGAAACCTACAAAATATTCAAATTAAACACTTGAGACCACAACCGTTGCACCGCAGGGATTTTAAGGAATCCCTCCGCCTTGGCGACACACTGTCTAGACTGTCTCTAGACGAAGGCGAACACCTGACAAATTTCTCTCCATTTCCACAGCCATTCAGGTAGGCGGGCTATTTTCAACGGAATTGGATTTGTTCCAGCCAGAAGCGTTGGGCCTAATGATCTTTTAACAGGCCCAAAGGACCTTAGGGGAATTTCCCAGCCTTGAAACAGGCAGTGCCGCGCATTCATTCATGAGAGCGATTGAGTAGAAAAAAGATTCCACTTTAAACTGAAGAGGTTCTACACTTGAGGCTGTATTCATTCATGAAGTGTCTGCCAGGCGGGAGATCAAACTCAGCGAGGAGTTACTTCAAATTAGCGGGGGGTTGTTACAGGTTGCCAGGACATCTGGCCAAAGGTACGAGAGCCGAGACGAGAGGAATCCTCGGGAGAAGAAGTGTATGCAAATTTGTTTACGGAAATGTATATAGATATTTTTCAAAATCGATCTTTTTTGATAGAAAAATTCCTGAATAAAAATAACTATTTTAAAAACTATTTCTTAAATTTTTGTAAACTATTATTTAACTGATAAATATATATTTTTGCTTAAATTTTAATTAAGTTATAAATAATAATAAAAAAAAATTTGAGCAATACAAATAATTATTTTAGATAAGAAAAACATTCCTTTAAATTAAATTTCAGAGCATAAGTTATATCGTTAAAATATCTAACATATCTCATAAATAAATCCCATTATCCTTTTTCTATATGCGTTCTGATATCTAAATCCCTTAATTTTCCTTGATTTTACTCACTTTTCAGTTCCCAGGTTACTTTCCCAGCAACAGTTCCACTACCATCCCACTCGACTAACTCCAAATGTTATCAGCAATTTTCTAAAAATCAAATCACAGCCAACCGATAAGAATCAAACAGCCTACGCAACACACATTTTGGCACAACATTTTCGCTACGCTCCTTGAATGAATTGGCAAACAGAGGAGATCCTTGAAAGGAGTCAAGAGTCCTACTGAGAGATCTTACCTGCTGATGCAGCACTTGAGACTGAAGAGGACGAGCTCTTCAGCTCAAGTGGAGGAGGCGCACACTTGAGCCGAGGCACCGAGGATAACGATCAGGATCGACATCAGGTAAGGAGAGAGAGAGAGTCCCAAAATTTCAAGAATAGAGCCAGAGGGAATTATTGTCTTCCGAAATTCCGTTTAAAACCGCCGACTGGGCTATTTTGGCCCATTCGCATTCCGATTTCCATTTTCGGACCGAAGGCCCAGAGGGGCGTAGGTGCAATTGCGTTTATTAGCACCGCACCCGCACCCCTTGGGATCGCAGACACAATGGTCGAGTTACTACGGATGAGTTAGTCGGTCTGCGTTTCGGTTCCAAGTTCAGAGTTCAGAGGTTCCTCGGTTCCATTGAGGATTGTCCGACGTTGAATGAATGCCGAATGAGTCGGCTCGGGCAGGTTTTTGTTGCGCCTGATTCGTTTCGGGTTTGTCACTCAACTTCGATTTTGGACAAATCGCTGCCATATCTCAGATGATAAGCATCGGCGCAGCTCTGACATCATCAATTTGTGCAATTTGAAGTGTCGTGGGAAATGCTAAAAACTATCTTACTCCACCCCAAATGTCCCTTAATGTTCTTGATTAATTATAATTTTCAATGACGCGGCAGAAATGTCGCTCTGCGGTTGAATATCGGTGGCAGACCACACAGGGTATATTTGAGTCCTTGTGAAATTAATTCTCTAACGGTATTGCAGGTATATAGTTTGTCATTGAAATATCATAAGAAATATGGAAACAAAACGAAAAATATTTATAGGTATTCAAAATATGTAAAGACAAATTTAACTTAGCTCCTACAAAATATATATTTCGAACAAACATGTAAAAAAAAATTCAAATAGGCCCTTAAAAAAGGGATTTATACAGTTTATCATTCGTTACCACAATTCATTTAAAATTAAATACAAAATTATAGAAACTAAAATGAACTGAATCTTGCATAGAATAATTCATGAAAATAACAATTATTTTTAAAATAATTATAATTAGTGTCCTTGTGGGACCAATTAAGTAAAGTAATTGCAGGTATTGCAGTTTAACAAGGAAATATCATAAGAAACACTGTAATAAAGCTCTTAAAAATAATAGTTATACAGCTTGAAAATATATATTTCAAACAATTCATACTGAAATGGATAACAAATTTATAAAATATTTCGATAAAATAATAACTTCTCTTTAAATAATGTCAAATATTGCAAATTGCAATGAAAACTATTGCCTTATTTAATAAGCTGAAAGTTCGAATTAACTACTTCCTTAGCTTATAAATTCAAAGCAAAAACGTATATATTACCGGTACAAAATATTCACTTAAAGACAGCAAAAACCCAATTCTCCGAATAATAAATCCATCCTAAAGCGATCTCCTGCTGCCCCTCCTAACTGCTTTCCTATGAAACCCATCTGCATAACAGGCATCCTATATCATCACCACTCCACTAAGCCCAAGTCTAACAATTATCCTATGACAGATTTGCAAACGAGATTTTTTCCCTCCGACAATTTGTCAGGCCTGTCGACTTATGGGCCCGTCGAGCAACTCAATTTTTGCACATTTTATGCCAAAAAATAAAGCGAGACAAAATGCTGATGAGATGTGTGAAAAATTAAATCTGACAAATTTCCGGTTGCCGCTTTACTGATTTTATTCCGATGAATGTGTAAATTTCGGACATTATTTTCTGCTTGAGTGGATTAAAGGCAACAATATCGGGCGAGGAGCTATTTGACGGTGCTTAAACGATTTTCTCCAGCTCCTGGGCATAGGATAGATTATGGCTGGCTATATCCTTGGCCGAAACCTTCTCCACCTGCCTGGTATTGAGTCCAGCATAGTCGTAATTTCCGTCATCGTCCACATTCCAGCCACGGCGCTGGGCCAGATCCAAGAGCTCCTTGCTGCCAGGACGAAATCCCAGACGCTGGGCTGCCTGCTTGGGTGCCATCTTATCGTAGGACTTCTCCATACAGGATGCTATCTCTTCGCGAGCCGTGTCCACCAGCATGTCCATGAAATTCGAGTAGATCTCCGCCGGCAGCGACTTCTTGGCCTGCAGGATCTTGTTGTATCTGCCCTCCATGAAGTAATTCTCTAGATTCAGCACCGGCTTGATGAAGTTGTTGTTGGTCAGCAGAGCCATCGGCAGGCGCTCGAGTTCGATGTGGAAGTCCGCAATCCGATTGGTGGCCAGCATATAGAGAAGATTCAGACCCATAAACTTGTGCATGTGCACCGACGACACCAGGACCTTATCGTAGTCGAAGTAATAGGTATTTAGCTGGGCCATGTACCTCTCGAAGGCGGCATAGTCCTTGGTGGCAATGCTGTGCTCCACGGCGATCTCCAGCATCTCCCGGGAACGGATCAGTTGCTCCTTCTGCTTGGAACTCGAAGAAGCCTGCGGTGAACCAAAGTCGGAGCGCACCAGCTCCAGCTTGAAGCCATCCAGCAAACTGGCACAGTGGGCCAAATTGGGAGCATGCTTGCCCCACTCGTTCTTCAGTTCGGTATAGAGATTGGCCATGGTGAGAGGTTTGGCAGGACTTAATTTTTAGCTTCTGAATTTATGGGTTGTCAGCAAGTGACAGCAATATTTCAAGGCTTGCTGGGATTAAATTTAAAATTTTAAATAGAAACTAGAGTAGCCACCAAACAATTATTTATATTAATTAATCACGTTTTGTTTTATTTTTAGTTTAAAATTTATTTGTCTTTAACATAATTAAAACTAACAACAGTCTAAATTCTACTGTACAATTGGTGTTTTCTTCATCTTCTCCATAGCTTTTCCTACGCCTCCACTTTCAGCTCATGAACCTTGGCCTGGTGCGTTGATACTGGCGATGTCTGGGGACTTCCGCTACCAGAATTGGTGGACAGATTGAATGTGGGACTCTCGGAGCCGCCCTTCTTCTGCTTGACGCGTCTGTTCTGGAACCAGATCTTCACCTGCTTTTCGGAGAGTCTTAGCCGGTTGGCAATCTCAATGCGTCTTAGTCTCGACAAATAAGCATTGTGCGAGAACTCCCGCTCCAGTTCCAGGAGCTGAGTGCTGGTGAAGGCCGTGCGGATCCTCTTGCTGGAGTCAGCATAGTCGCTGATCAAAGGTGTGATATCCTGGACGGCGTTGGTGGAAGGCACCTTTAACGGCGAGCTGTTGGGCGAGCAGGAGGACTCGTGCCTGAAGCGCTTTCCCTGCGGCTCATCGTAGTTGTTGGCATAATCCTGGGAGGCGGAGGACGAGGCCGAAGGCGAAGTGCAGAAGCTGCCGGGTTCGGGTAAAGGCAGACCATGAACACCTGGAGTTCCGTAAAGGCTGTGCAATGGCAGCTGCTGGGCTTGGCTGCTATTGGGATTGGCCGAGAGCGGAGGCGATGGATAACAGGTCTCATAGTTAGCAAAGCCGGTGGACTTGCGCTTCGGAGCAAACAACTGGGCGTATGGGTGATATAACGAGGTGGGACTGGAGCTGGAGCTGGCACTGGAGTGAAGCGTCTGCTGCTGGAGGGCAGCTGCTGCGGCGGCCTGTTGCTGCTGCTGCTGGATGCCCAGAGAGAAGAGGTAGCTGCCCACATAGCTGGCCGGATACGGAAGCATGGGGATCGAAGGCAACATGGCTGCTGCGGCCACGGCAGCGGCGGCGGAGGCGGAGGCGGCAGCGGAGGGACTTCCACTAGACTCCTTCTTCAAATTCGGACGGTCGCTGAGCAGGGAATCCATAAGGAAAGAGCGTGACATCTTGGTGAGTTGTTTTCTTTCGGAAATGAGGAACTATAACTGAACACGATCGCTGACTGTGCGAGACTGTCTGGCTGCTGGGCCCGCGCCCCGCTCTTATATACCTCAAGAAACCGGCTGAGGGTTGGTCCTGGGTTCACCCACCCCTAAGGACCAATTCGAGGGTTGTTTGACTCGAGTCTCTCCAGCCATTTGGTCACCATTTAGCGGCAACTGTTGCCATTTACGCTCCGCCCTTATTCCCCGTTCGATCACTCACAATGGCAGGTAAGCGGTGCCTCACTGTATTCGTATCTCAGCTTGTGTCTGTGTGGGGCACAATGGCGGTTGAGAGTGTGAGTGTGTGTGTGTGTGCGAGTGTGTCCTGGCGGAACGAATCCTCATTTTCCATTTCGCATTATCACTCGAGTTTAATTGAAAGTTGGGTCGAATGTGTAAAAGCTTTTTAAACGAAACCGAATTGGTTCGGCCTAAGCTAGATTTAATTACTTTCAAGAGAGTTTAATATGGAAAAAAATTTTAAATTTAATATATTGAATAGTAAAAGGATGTATTTACTGAATAAAAGATATTTTGCTTATTTTTGTAGAGTAATTACATATATTTAAGTTAAAGTTCAGCTGTAAGACCTGGGAAAGGTTATATTATACATTTTGTATTAATTATGCGTTTATTATTTTATTTTCGAAAGTCAATGACATAAAGCCAAACTTTTTAGTTGCATATTTATTCAGAACAAGACTATACCATCATTCTACCATTTTTTAATAATTTAAATTAATTTAGTTAGAGACTCTAACCAAAATGTTATGATCTAAGCTACTTGGTTTATTGAAGAAATAAGAATTATATAATGATTTCATTACCAATTTATTTATTAGGAAATATTTGTAATAAATTAACTTTTTAATTAAAAAAGATTATTATCTTTTTCGGTTCGGCAAATCATTTGGTTTATGTAAGAAATATTAATTAATTTCGTTTGAAATCAATTAAAGTAAGAAACATTTGAGGGCTTATTTAGGGAATCCAGTTTTTATAAAAACTTAACTCGTAATGAAAAAGAAATTAATCAATCAATAAATTGTTAAATCGTTAGGCTTATGCAAGAAATATTAACAAATTAATTTTAAAGCCATTTATAGAAAGAAAACTCTGATGGTACATAAATATTTTGTCCTTTCGAAGTGCCTAGCAACTGAAATGCAGAACCGGAAAATATGTTTAGAAATCATTTATCTAATTAAAATCTTATGAACCTATTTATATTGAAATCTAGTTAATTTTAAGCTTGGAAAACTTCATCCCAACGCCTGTTTATTTACAAATTATAAAATAGCTACCTTACAACAGTTTTAAATGATTTTTATTGATCTAACTAAGTAAATATAAAACAAAAATTCAACATATAATGAATGTTATTTCTAAAAATATTCAGTATATCTTTCGTTAGTTTTAGCTATTCCCTTGAAAGATTGCCCTACGGCATTTGTGTCCTCTTTAGATAGATAAAATAAAATAAATGAAAAAGGGAAACCTCTCCAATGACCCTCCACAATCGAATCGATTAATTTTACAACCATTGAAAACTGCAAGCCCTCGAAGCGTTTAATGCCAATTTCATGGCAACTTATGGCCCAAGTGGTCGTCGCTACCTCTGTTTCTCCAACTCCAACTCTTGCTATAGCTGCAACTCCAACTCCTGCGATCCTCTCACATTGTATATCTTGTCTCCTTTGAGTCCTTGCCCTGGCGTAATTTTATTGATGCATTCTGCTGCTTGTGCAACTTCGGGGAACAATGCGGCAGGGATCATCCATTCAGAGGCAGTCCATTCATGGATGCAGTTGTGTCCTTTGACAAATCCTAGACACGACGCACGTTGTGCCATTGTTGGTCGGTGTGTGTGTGTGTGTGTGTGTTTTGGGCCAGGTATTAGAGGTCTGTCTGTTTGGGCCAGACAGAGCGTCGCCGAGACTGGGAGGAGAACTGTGTTTTTGGGCTACATTACACAGAATTATGGCGGCAGTTTTATCATTTGTTAACTGACTTTAAGGATTTACCTATAATTGTCCTTTTCACGGCTTTGTCCGTAGGTGCGGCTTTGTAGCCTGTAGTCCTCTTCTGGCAGTTGATCATATGTTAAGTGGCTATAAAACGGATCACAATTGCTGTCGTTAATTGTTGACCCCTGGTCTCTACGTAGGCGATCCTTCGAGTGTTCGCCTACTTTTTAAGGTTGTCTCTTCTTTTTTTTGGCTTCTGCTTAATTGGCGGGCCGTGCAGATATAGGATTGCAAAAGTATCAAGGATATTGGTCAGTATCGTAATCGAGAGCAGCTGCCTGTTGTGTTGATATTTTTGCCGGAATTTCAGCTCTTTGGGCGTTGCGTTGGTCTCGTGCGAGAGGTCCTTTTGACCGCCTTTTACCAATTGTTTCGAGGCCTTTGGCCACTTGAGATTTTCTCCATTGACCACTTCCGTTTTTTGTCTGCAATTATTTTACGCTCGATTGGCCCGAGACGAGGTCCTTTTACAGAATTTGTAGATCGTGCTATTGACTTAGGCTCTTTGAAAGAATTGTTACGGATTTCGAAATATGGAAATTATTTATAGAATAGAAATTTGTATCTCTCAGATAGCATCGGAACTCATTCAAGCGCACAATTTCATTTTAATTGTGAACAAAACTCGCCTAAACACTGAACAAATGAAAGCATGACGAATTCTTCACTTCCCCTCAATTTTTTGATATGGATACAACGCAAAACTAACTGAGACGGGGGAAAGAAAGAAAACTTCAAACCGGATTTGCCCATCAAAGGGGTGTTTCGGCAGGAACAACCACCATTGAGAGGATTTTCTGATATATAGATGAAAAAAAACCCCTATGTCCGGGTTAATCATTTATTGACATTAATTGGTTGTGACATTTGCATCTTGACGGATTGTTGTAGTTGCCATTGTTGCTACTTTGCCGAGGGTTTGTTTATTTTATTTGCTTTTGTATATATTTGTTGATTTAACAAATATGACTTCATTATAGCTGAAGCCGTTTCATATGCCCAACGACATGATTTCTATTTACCCCTGAATAATTTACGAATGAGCTTTGAGGTTGAGCCTGGCTGCTTTGCGTGTTACTGAGTCAATAGGCCTCAGGTCCTGCTTAAGGATACTTCATTTAGGTTGGTTTCAGTTCGCTTTTAATGGCCGTTAATTGGCTATTCAGCTTGGTATTAAATTGGGGGATTTTTGTTAAGATAAGAGTTTAATTATATTTAGAAATAAGAATAGAATTATATAACATCAAATATATAAAAGATAAAGTCAAATAATAAAAGGTATAAGGAATAAAGTCGGTTTATTTCTTTAAATTTAATTACACATTGGAAAAAAATATATTTCAAATTTTAATAATTAGAAATTGTCTTTCGATTTGGTTTTATTTAACAAACAGTTATTTATACTTTCCTTACAAAGTAAAATAATATTTTGAAAAATATTAAAGTTTGTTAGCATTGAGGTAACTTTCTCTAAAATTTAAATCCGTTTTGATTGATGTATTCTCGTTCTCACAAAAAAGAAAATAATAATAGTGAACACAAAAATATGAAATACGTGTGACATCTCCTAGAGAAAGTTACCTCCTTTAAGGGCTATTCCTATATATTTCCAATATTTTAAACTATAGAAAACAAATATCAAAGTGCTGCACCGCCAAATGCCAAAAAAATTTTAACCAAAACAAAAGGAAACTTTTTCATTATTTTTTTGGAAAATAATACTCGAATATTTTCATGAATGAAAAGTCAGTGCCTTGGACAATGGACAAAGGACTTCGGACAAAGGACCCACACACGATCCGCACTTGCAGTGATCTGCACTTTTGTTTTGTCCTTTGTCCCTCGAAAAGACTGATCGTGGTCTGGTCCTTGCTGGGCAAAGAGGCATACAGGTAAGTCGAAAATGTCCCTTAAAAAATAGAGGAGAAGACCAGGCCCGCCGTTTAAATGGAGGTTTATAGGTTTCTTTTTTAGCTGTGGTCAAGGCCGCCGGACAATGCCATTAATCAGGACCCTCGACTCCTTTTCTATCTTCGTTTATTGTGGTCAATATTGTGGCCAGTTTGAAGGGCCTGTCTCGGGCTTGGACTGTGAATTGTAAGCCTGGGGAAACATGGCAGGGCCACCCCAAAATAAAAATCAGGAAAAAGGGAAAAACACTTAAACACTTAACGTCTAATCAAATTACATAATAAACGGCAAACAAAACGAAACCAGAAACGCTTAGCACCCTTAAGGCCGCCACTTACCCCGCTGTCAGCGAGCAAAGCCAGTTAGTTAATAAAAACGACATTTGCAATCATAAAACGCTTCAGCGATCCGATCAGATCCGAGCCTCCCCTTCCCGCCAGCACGCGTTGGGCTAGGTCACCATGGTCGTTCATGCACCAAGAGAAAAATTCATAACTAATACAAGAACTTTATTTTAAATTAAATGAATAAAGTCCAAAAGTTGGGGCAAGACCGAGTTAGATTTAATTCAGGAAAATACAATGCAATTGTATTACAAACATCAGAAATTTTTGTTTGAATATTTATTAAGTTATTCAAACTGAATATATTTTTCCCGAGTGTATTTTTCCAATCAAAACTACCCTCGGATTGGGCTATATCAAATGCATAATGAAACAGATTTTGATACGGCTTCGGGGACGTTGCCATCGTATTCATTGGATTGCAGCCGCTCGCACGAGCGTCAGATACATTTGTATCCTTGCGGTTGTCAGCGATCCCTTAATTTCCCAAGGATTCAAGATGGCAGCTCGTTTCAGTTGACTGACTTGTGATAAATAGATACGAAACAGCTCCTCCATAGCGCCTTTTTGATTCGGGAAAGGGAGATTCTTAAGGTTAAGTTCAGGCAAAGAAAATATTCGTTTAAATATTGTCGCAAGAATGTTAACAAATTAAACTTTCTTCGTTTTAATTGAGGCAAAAAATTGTTGACCTAAAAGTAGTATAGTTTTCCTAAAATATATTTTTATTACTTAATATATTTTGTGTAAAGTATTCATTAAGTGTTTTTTTTAAGGAAAAGTATCTTATCTTGCAAAGAAATCAATTCAAAAAAGTTATTTTTTTAAATATCCTCGTTTTAGGGTTAAGCTTTTTTGTTAGTTTCTTCAATAAATTAAAAAAAGGGGGTTCACATTTTTACGCATTTTATGTAAAGTCCCCAAAAACCAGTATTATGTATAAGAAGATGTAAAATACACTAGTTCCCCGAATGGCCACAAAATACGCTTAAAATAGTGGCGCCACAGCAACCAAAATGTATACAAAATTCTACAATCTACATATGTTATGTCGAATAGGATAAACCAAGAAAAAATTTATAAAACCTAAATAAAATTATTAGAGTAAAATAAATTTAAACAAAAATTACATAAAACATTTATTTAAAATAGACACCAGTATTACAGATTTAATTGGGGATCTTAGGCTTGGTGAAAATAAGAAATATTGCTCAATGCTTAATGTAATTTGTGCATGATTTAATGATTGTTTTTTTTTATTTGTATGAAGTCTTCATTTATATTTTTTCTTAAGTTTATTCATTTATATCGAGCGTATTATATTTTATGTATATATTTTATAATATATATATATATTGATTTCCGTTTCGTTTGTTTATTTTATATCGAGTTGTCACAGTTTGCGCTACATTTCTATGTATTTTTGGATAAGCCGCACGTATTTCTTGAATTGTTAACGTCAGACCGCAGCTATGACTGTGCGTCATTCCACCTACCTTCATCTGCAGCTTCCGCATGATGCGGGTCTCCTCCCACCGATCCAGCTCGTCCCACTCCTTGCCCCGCTTGCGCAGAAGATAGTAGCGGTACATGACGATGGTCACGGCCAGGAGCAGAGCCAGGCCAGTGCCGGCTGCGGCTCCCAGGACCGCTGAACTAACCATAACCATTTTTGCAGTAAGTTTGCTTTCTGAAAAATAAAGTAGAATTTTTGATTTGAATAAAATATAAAAAGCTCTTAAAACTCGTATACAAAATATATTAAACAAAGCATTTCATTATTTTTATAATTTATATTTGGATTCAAAGTTTAAAAAGCACTTTTATTACTATTTTTTTATATTCTCTGGAAATATTGACATTTTTTATAAACATCTTATTTTAACTGTAACTGGTGATTTGGTTTTTATTGGTTATTTAATTACATTCAATTAAGAATAGAAAGGGGAAAAAAATCAATTAATTACTAAAAATAATATTCATATATATTTTTATTTCAATTTAATATTGACTTTAATTATTTAAATTGCAAATCGAAATGTCTTCCGTTTTGGATATTCAGTTTGCGTCTCTCTGCAGGTGCTATACTGTTCCCCGCTCTCGGCACTTTCACATGAGTTAATGCTCTCGTTCTCCATATCGAAACGATCCTCTCGATTACGTGATTTTCCACTGGATTCTACTAGTGTGATCATCACCAGAACCAACAAAAGAGTCGTTAAAAACCAAGCTCCAGAGGTGAGACGCATTCTGATCACTCGAGAGAAAACTATTCAAATGTGTAAACCACACTGGGAAACACTGTCTATGGGTAGAGTTCAGCTACAGAAAAACAAATTCATGTTTAGAGATACCCCAGATCTAAGGTGTCTGTAGACCTTTGTTTAGAGTCGCAGCTGAGTAAACTCCTCTGATGCCGGAATTACCCCCATCTTGCAAAACAATCCCACATTGTGTTAAAGAACACGTCATTATAGTTCATTTTCTGACTGATGGCGTAGATTGGGGCTTTGAATCGATATGGATATATATCAATAAAATATCGATGGTATAGATTGACAATAAATATTGTAAACAACATCTTTCAGAGTCAAAATTTCGATATGATATTGAAATAATAATATAATAAATATTTCAAGGTTGAGCTAACGACATTGTAGGTAATAGTTCTTATAGCAGAGACACTTTATAATGATTAATTGATATTTTTATTGCAAAGATATTAATGTTGTCCTAGTATCTTTAACTAAAAGTCCAAGTTCATGTGATGTACGTAGCCATTTCGTAGGATAGCAAATCTTGGGTATGGCTTAAAGTCCTCTACATGTTCGGGATATTTAAGGAAATTCAAGGGCACTGCATCAGTGGGTTTATCCACGGTAGCGTCGTCCTCATCCTCATCATCCTCTTCCACGACGAGCTCTTCCTCCTCCTTTCCACTGTCACCAGTGGCATCTTTTGTCTGCTCCGCAGTTGGGTCTTTCATTTCATGTGTTTCCTCGGCTGTAGGATCCTTGCTTAGATAGGTTTCTTCATCCGTAGGATCCCTGCTTAGGTGTGTTTCATCATCCGTGGCATCCTTGCTTAGATAAGTTTCTTCGCCAGTAGGATCCTTAGTCTTATGTGATTCTTCAAAACTGGGGAGTTTGCCGAAATAAGTCTCCTTTGCCAATTTTTCTAGTAGCTTTGAGTCCTCTAACATTTTAGCCATCTTCGTTTTACTTAGCACTCTTAAGTTTTCCCGATTTTTAAACTCTTCCAAATACTTTGCCGAGTTTAAGGTAACCCCAAAGAATACGATAAGACTTGAAACAAATAACGCACGCATTTCTTCGACGTTCTAATGAAAACTGTTGACAGCGACATTGAAAACAACTGTTTTAAACAAGAAATTTGGGTTTAGAAATTTCGGGCTTAGCATTTTTTTGTGTTTTTATTTAAAGAGGAAGTACTACAGTTTATAGAAAGGAAACGTTTTAGAAATGTTGAAGT
>JAEIHY010013913.1:0-10794 GCA_018904565.1 Drosophila tsacasi | reverse complement strand
GCTGCAAGGGTATACAAACTTCGGTTTGCCGAAGTTAGCTTCCTTTCTTGTTTAATATTAGTTTAGGTTTGATACTTCTGGTATCAAAATATGCAATAGCTTACCAACTCTTCGTCATTGAGCGTGGCTCGGGGAACAGCTGATGTGAGTCCTGCATTTCGCTTTGTAGCAGCCATCGTCTAAGAAGCAGTAAAAATAATATGAGTCTTTCAAAGGTTTTATTGTAATTATTTTAAATATATTGTTTTTTTTTTTTTTTGCTATTGAGAAGCGTTTGCTTAACGAAACATTCAAAACAAATTAGTGAGAATCTCAACTCTCTACTGCAATTACAATTATTTTCTAGTTGTATTATTTTCAAAGCTTCAACAGGCATTATGCGAATACAAATTAAAATGAACTATTAACAAAATTTTAAATGTAAGTTAAATTAAGTTGTAAAGTGCAAGAATCTCAATTTCCTTTTTTAATTATTTGCCAAATTTTTGTCTAAAACCGCATCGATTCGATTGGGCTACTTCGTTTTGAGCTTAAGATGTTCTCTATTTAAGCATGGCAAGCCTTAAAGTTGTTTGTGATCTACCAACCGTCAACTGTTTACTTTCATGCAAACGCAACAGATCACATCGATCCTCCGCAAGTGTTAGGTCTAGCTGTTAGTCGTTATTAAAATTAATTAAAAGAATAAAAAATCATCAACCTGTACCTTAAGGGGTACGAAAATCTTACTTAATCGGCGAATGAAGGAAAGAAAAACTATAGGATTCTGGGAAGCAGAAATTTACAAGGGTTTTACAGATGGTCCCGAATTGTAATGTATAACGACTGACTCCAACTCTTATGGGCAAGATATTCCTATTTGGATCCAGATACTATGGGTTCCACTCGCCTGCCGCACAGCGCTCAAAACGTTGGAAGTGCTTTTCTCAAGATAGTGTTTTCAAAATTGGTTGTTAAGTTTCTCAAACTTCTTAGCCCGTCGTATCGTATTTTTGTTATTTACGGGTGTTTAAAATAAAACTTATCACAACTTGGACGAAAGGTTTATATTTCAATTATTAATAAAATGATCCTACTAGAAGTTTTGCTGAAACTCTGGAAATTGTAGATAGTAATATTTGAATATATGCCTAATCAGACTAATGGTTATAGAAATTAACGGATAATTGTTTAGTGCAAGTGTATATAAACTTCGGCTTCCCGAATTTATTGTTTATTTCATAGAGTCCACTACAGTGCAAAAACTACATAACAATTTTAAAAAGCCAACAATTTGCACTTGATTGAAAATGTAAGAGTGATAATTTAAAATGTAAATATAAAATTACTATATTTAATTTAAGAAGAAAATAAACAAAACGACTAATTTTAAAAATTTGATAATTAAGACATTTTGAATCGGATGTCTGTAGAGTATATTTTATACCTTCAGAACCTGAGAACGTCCACCATTTTTTAACAAGAATAAATGTAAAAGTAAAGTAAAGAATCATTTATTTTCGAATCAATAAGAACGTTTTTTATGAGAAAAATTACGGAATTATTACCAAACCTATCTATATTTATATTTATCGCCTAGAGAAGGATGGAGAAAAAAGAGTTAAAAGGACTATGACTTACCAGTTCCGAAACAAGAGGTATTGATTTACGTCTAGGCCGTATATCTGGCATACTATCAATGTTGCTATAAAAAGGATTATCACCGGGGTGACCGTTGGTACGTATTCCAACATCTCCACTTCCGCCGCCATTCTGAAAAAAGTAATATATATGTTTAAAATAACAGACCTTTGCAATGTTGGAAACGATTTATTGTTAAGACAGTGAGGTGAGTGAATTAAACAGTATATGAAATAGTCTTATTTTTTTTTAATTTAAAAAAGGAGATATATCTTTCATAATATCCGTCTGGCCGTTAGTCTCTTTAAAAATTGTATATGCCAGAGACTAAGTGTCATATCTAATTAATTAGCTGATTTCGAGATATAGTATAAAAAAATGTATCCAGAAATCATACGATTACCTTTGCATCATCATTACCTTTTCCTTATCCTTGTCATCTTCCTTAACCTTTTCCTGATTATTTTTCTCCTCAATTTTGCGCTCCTTTAATGTTTTCAATAACTTCCATTTACTGGCGCAACCGTTTCCTATTGCAAGGGAACCATCTACTTCTGAAACCTGATTATGAACTGACTTTGTTGGACTTAAACCTTTCGGAGGATACGAAGAAGTGGTAATTGTAATTCCATTTGTTACATTGAATTCTAGTGAGTTCCGAGTTATTCCCTCTTGTTCAGCATCATCTTTTTTGTCTTTACCCAGGATGCCCGTTTTACTTATTTCATCATTAGCATCGCTCAGTTCTTCTTCCGGCGAATCGGGACCTGATGTTTCGCTAGATCCTGACGATTTATTAATTGATTTCTCGATATTTCCATTTTTCTCTGATTCTGATTCTGTTACACGCTGATCGTTTTCGCCTTCCGAATGACACGATGAACTTGAACTGGCATTAGTCATTTTTTGGCTATCACGTTTTTTCTTTTTTTTTATCTTGGGTCTGTGGTTCTTCCTCTCAACTTCCTCCTCATGGGAGTCCAACTCAGATGCTGTGAATGGCAATTCACAGCCGTTGACATCCTGCCAGGCACTATGCATGTCATATACAGTGGAGATTTTCTCACGATGTGGCTTTACTTTCGGAAATGCCTCGATAAATGTGGATGTGGTTCTGTCATCTCTTATTATACCTTCCTCTAAACGAACAACACTTTTCAGTTCACTAAATACCTCAGACATTATCAACTTTACGTGTTCATCGGGAGAATAACTAACACCATTTTTGTTTAAGAACTTTTCAGGTTCAGATGACTGAAAAGCGTCGGAAGTTTGAAGCAATTGGCCAATTTGTGAAAATAAAACTTCATTGTCGTTCGCAATAAGTTCATTCACGTTTTCTGATTGTTGTGCTAGACGTTGCATTTCCTGTTCTTGCTCCAACTGACGAAGCTCATAATAAAAATACTCGTCATCTGTGTCGATACTATCCTCTGTGCTTTGACGCCGCGACGATGACAGAGTTCGTGTGGAATGCTGACTGCGATTGTCATCGTCCTCTCGAATATGATTGTTGGGAAGATCCAAGGTCCATTGTTGCTGTGTTGGGAATGTGGTTATAGGGGGGTATTCTTCTCCGCCTCCTCCCACTTCGCGTCCTTCTGTGGTTTGTATTTTTAATGTTGGAATGACATTAACTTCAGCACTAAAAGAGCTATCGGGTGGAATTTGACTCGTGTCATCGTCGACGACCTCCTCAACACAGATTGGGCTCACTCTCTGTGGACATGTCGCCTGCTGCGATGATGACGTTGTTTCGAAATGAATCTCTGGCATTTGTATGGTCATATTTTCAACATTATGCCACATGTCACTAATTTCTTTTACAGGAACCTCTGGAACATCAGCAGTAGTATTTGAAGTTTTTTTGAGGTCACCAACAACAGCGAAAAGGTCTTTAACTTCTTGGCTATCATCTATTCCACAAGCATCATCATCATTGCTATCGATTATATCAATTCCGTATAAGGAACACCCCTCATCATTATCATTATCCAATGAAATACAGTCGTCACCGTCGTCAGGTTTATCTAATTCAGTATCCGATATGCTACAGCCGCGGCTCAGGCGCAAGTTTTGCCGTTTATATGACTTTGCTTTGCGCATTATATGATTCATTTTTGATGTTAGCGAGTTTTTACTGGTGCAACCAATAGAAGTACCACTATCTGATACGCCAATAGATTCTTCGGGATGAGACAGGCGTCTTATGAACGTAGCTCCTGTTGTAGCTCTTTTTATAATACGCATTGGTAGCTTTCGTAGCCTCTTCGATAAATGTTGTTGACTACCGCTTCCGCTTCCAATTCCACTTCCGCTTCCAGAGCGAATATGCGGAATAAACGGAAATGAACCCGCCTGGCCACGTGTCTGTTTTTTCTTTTGATCCTGATTCTGATTTTTACCTTGACTTTGAACTTCAGCGGGTAATGATAGTGATCGATTCAGTTTGGCTATCCTTTTTAACTTAAGATTATCAGTTAAAATAGTATTTAGTTTATTCCAAACTTTAACTGGCTTTCCTGAAGTTGCTATGTCTGCGGGGAGACATTCATGGGAGTGATCACCAGATCTGAGTTCTGATCGCCTTGAAGTTGCCGGATCCACAACATCGGAATATTGCATAAAAGATGGCTCGTCCTTAGGAGGAATTGGTATAGTTTTGGATTTGTAGGATTCTCTAGCCCTATTTTGACCAAAGTAATCCAAATTATTGCTGCTGTTATAATCCGTGATACAGTTCGATGATGGATAGTAAACAAGTCTATCGGTCAGATAGGGTCGTCTTAGTTGTTCCCGAATTTCTTTTAGATCCGTATTATATCTTGATATGTTTTTAAGATGATCTTGTCCTTCGTTCAGAAAGCGTTTGGGTGATTGATTTGTCAATAGGTCTGGCATTCGCGTGGAATGTAGTGACCTTTCTCCGGAATTACCAGCACTTTTATCTCTTTGATTTAACTTATCCCATTCTAGCATTTCATCAACTGTTGAGAACTGTTCTATTCCATCAAAAATCGACTTGTTCTCATAAGCAGAGCATATGGGTAAATTTTTTGAGAGCTCATGAATATAGTTTAAGTTCTCCTCCGTTATTATATAATCATTAGAGGTTTTTGATTTAGATCTTTGCCCATCTAATGACAATTCCAAAGAATATATTTCATTATTTTTTTGCTCTATAAAATAATTACTATTTTGTTTACCAACTGTTACCACTGGCGATATAATCGGTGACCAACTGCTCATTGAAGATAATCCAGAATCGGATTTGGTATACTTCTTAATATTTTGCGCTTCTACTGCTTCCATATAGTTAGACGGATTATCGAAGGGAGCAGGTGGGGGAGGACTAGGACTGCCTCGAGTTGCATCCATTAGCAAGACATCATCGTTGATTATGTCATCTTTGTGCTTCTCAGGATTTTGTAAATGCAGCAAGAACATCATACTGTTGTGACGTTCCAGACTTCTTTTCAGGGACTTAATATACTCATCTTCGCTGTAAATGTTTTTCGCTGAGGGCATAGTTGAGAAGTTAAGGTCCTTTAGGGTTTCTTTGTCATTTACAATTTGTTCAATTTTCTTTTTTCGATTTATCTCAATCTCTTGCGTTTCGAGAATTTTTAGTTGTTCATCCAAATCGGAGTTATTTCGCAAAAGAGTTGGAATACAAGAACTACGACTATGTGACTGTGAACTTAATAGGAGTGACGTTTCGTCCCGTGGTTTAATTTTGTCTAAAGAGCTACCCACTAGTTTTTTCAGAGTATAAATATTTTTACTAAACTTCTTTATGACCAAAACAAACTTTTCATCGATATTCGTTATGCCGAGAGAGCGTAGTTCTTCACTTACTGTTATCGGATTAAGCAAAAGCAATGTTAGATTTTTATCAACTTGCCTGACTTTTTGAAAAAAAGAATACTCTTTCCAAACGGTCTCACGTAGTTTATTTATTTGCGATGAACTTAAAGTTTGAAGACCTGGAATTTTATTTATTTCTTCCATTAAACTTTTCGTGATATTATTTAAAATTACAGAAGCGTCATCACCAAAGTTATTATCAGCATTTTGCTTTTCTGTAATCTCAGTATGCGAACTTTCGTTATCGAATTCTCTATCGTCGTTATTATGACCAGTTGACGCTTGTGCCAGAATACATTTTAATTTATTTATCATATCCATTTCACTAGTATGATGTTTCTTTTTTCGATGCTTCTTCGACTCCTTTGTTGAGTTTGTCGATAACTTTGCAGAATCAAGACAAGTATTCCCCTTCTCCGACTGATTTATTAAAATAAATGAGGCTTGGCAGTGATTATGACCAGCCTCTCCTGCTGAATTGTGTAACAAGGCGTCAACTTTTAATATCTCGGAGCTTAATTCATTGTCCCTACAGGCCTCATTTAGTTGCTTGTAAAAGGATTCATTGACCTCATTGTTATTATTTTGAGGAACCTCTGTGGTCTTCGTTCCTCCAGTATCTTCTATGGGCAATACTTGATCCGATCCGACGTCGGTTTTAGAGGCGGCTAAGCGAAAAAAATTTATATCATCGATTAAATTATCCAACTCACTGTTGGACGACTGCCTCATTTTATCCGAGTCCCCCTTTGATTGTCCGAAATTCGTACATATTCGGGTATTAGATTGTGGGGTTCCTGACGCAATCTCCTTTAAGACACGTCTTCCATTTATGAATTCCTTCATAAGTTCACAACGAGCATTATTTGCAAGAATTTGTTGTTGTTCGTATAACATTAGATCAGAATCGGAGTAGAGTTTCTTTCTTGATTCCTTGTGTAACGCTTCGCTCATATCTAAGCCATTTTTAATATTTCTATCATCTAAAGTTTCGTAATTAAAATATTGATTATTAACCATTGCAGATGATCCTAAGCCAGCACTCAGAAATAGATCCGCATCTGTCAATAAGGTGCGATCATGGTTATCGTTATATTCTTGACTTTCCAACGGCTTGATGTCAATATCCAATGTTTCTTCATCCATCAACAACTGATGATTTTCATCTTGAAGGCTATGAAATGTTTCTGGGAATTCCTGTAGGGCGTCGATATTACTTTGGTTCTGTGTCTGATTTTGAATAAGACCCATTAGATTACTAACCACCGATTGTTGCTCTATTGATATATTCTCCAGCTTCTCCAGTCGAATCCAAATCTTGCCATACTCATTGGACAGCAAGACCAAAGCACGCCAGGCAAACTTTAATTCTGTTTCAAGCAAACTTATTCTGGTCGCTATTTTATCCATATAATCGGAGATAATATAATCGGAATGCTGTTGCGATTGCTGTTCACTTTTTATTGATAACATGCTGCCTTTGGGATAATAATTCGTTTTGTTTATCGAAGGACTAATTGAAGGGTTAACCGAAGTGTTGTTAATAGTGGTATTATCGTGGTCCATTAATGCATTTTTATTAGTTATGGGTGGTTGGTTCGGTTGAGAGGATGCAGCTATATGATGATGATGCACAGGTGATGTGCAATACTTTAACTGATGTAAGGGCCTTTCATCTTCGGAATAATTTTGGGTTTTTAGGTGAGATAGCGTCATCTCTGCGGTGTTATACATCGTCGATTGTGGTTGATGTTCTTGTTGTTGATGTAGTCGCAATTGTTGCTTAATTTTTATTTGACTTTGTAGAGCACTTTCTGCGAATGCCAGTTGATGTTGGTGTTCAAGATTATTTGTGCTATTTTCTTGAGGTAAAAATTTATTTTGGGCCCTCGTCGGCGTTGGCTCTTGCAGCTGTGATGCGTACATCGTTTTCGATTGTTAATTTTACCTATGAGTTAGTTGTTATTAATTTTTACTTGTTTCATAGCTATGAGCGAAAATACATACGGTCGAGTCCAAAAAAAGTCAGTGTTTAATCAGCTGAATTACTAGCAATGCCTATAATAAATGTACCTAAAATTTATCTATAAATAAATATTTAAGTGTTAACAAAAAACAAAACATATATGCTCTTTTTAGAAGAAATATTTGTGAAGGCAGTTCAAAATCTATATTCTATTCGTTAATAATTTATTAATATATTCATTTGTAAAGGCAACAATTTTATTTTAAATTTTCATTTTACAAAAATGTACTTATATATCCAACACACAATTTAAGTGTAGCTTGAAAATACATTTTTAAATATCCATTTAAAATGGTATGTACATTTTTGTAGTTGCAAACTTTTCGATCACAATATTTCTATAAATTGTATGTACATCAGCACAGTTTTATTTGTACATGGAGCTTGTGTTATGTATATATGTATGTACATATCCGACAACTGTTAGCTATGTGAAACTTTGTATTCAAATGCCTTTTATTTTGACTTGAACAAAAAAACTTGATACAAATTTTGTAAAATGGAACAAAAATTAATACTCGCTATGATGATTTTTGAGAAACGTTAAAAACTAAGTAAATAGCTCTCTATTGCTGCGTCCTAGATTGGTTTTTATGGAGTCTCACGGAAAATAAGCAAGACTGTTCTGCTCCTTAATTGTGGACGTTTACATGCTAAAAACTAAAGTTTCCTTTTAGTACTAAAAGCTTTCTGAATACAGAAGAGAAACACCTTTCGCTGGGAGAGAAAATTGAGTGTGTCTAAAAGCTAAGGGCCTCTGCGCATGCCCGGAATTTTGGTAACAGTTCTGGAAAAACAACTAGGAAAACAATCACCCTAACAGTTAGAAATGGTATATATAAGAAATAACATTTTTAACTTACAGTTTAAGTTCTAAAAAAATCCAGTATAAAACCGTATATCCCAGATACTATACATTTTCTTAAAAAATTGGCAACCTACATTTTTTTTACATTAATGACACCGACCACCGAAATCACACCCCTTTTTGCCTTAATTTTACTTCAATACAAAAATAAAATAGATTTTAACACTCTGTTCCGATCGTCGTCAGCAGTTTCAGCAGAATAAAATTATACAAAAACAATGAAAAGCGGAGCCCTAAATAAACAAAAAAAACTGTCCAAGATGTAAAATTGAAATAAACACCTTATACCAAAATATATAAAGTATATGTGTGAAATCTTTATATTTTCTATTTATATATTTTGTTTATTTAAAAAAGTTTGCAGTAAACTAGAATGACTCTTACACTGTTGTAATATTTGAGAATAAGGCTGAGCTTACGGGTGCGTTCAGCCATAGATTGACCACTTTCTAATTTATTTAAGAGACCGGCCTTTTGTATATCTTGGGTATGTTCATAATCCCATGTATTATGAAATACTTTTGTACGTTGAAAATTCATTTGAGTCCGACGGAGGGTTAACAGCAAGTAGTTTACCTGAGGCTAAAGAAACAACTCAATTGGGGCCTCTGCCGCAAATATATTTGTTGTACTTTTTGACAGTTGCGACGTTTCAATACTCTTCTAACTAATATTAATAAAAATTGATTCATCCAATTTTTATAGTGGATTCAACAACCATTTATTAAAATTTACACCCGTATATTTATTTACAAATAATATTTTAACAAGATTATACTCTTTCGAAGGAGAGTAAAACGAGCTTGTTACCACATTCATTGTGATTATTCAGAGCTCATTATTTAACTACTTAATGCGGGTTACTGCCACAGAAAATTGCTTTGTGTAATCTATGTATGTAGGCACCCGTATATATAAACATACGATTAACAGAAATTATTCTGAACGCTTTACCTCTGAGGTAAAAAAGACTTCATTTTAAATGGAATAGAAACTCGATTTGCTGTAAGCAAAATTTATCAAGCCATTTGATAGTGAAATGACTAGCAGCTTTAAAAAAATGTATTTCCAGTATTCTCAACTACAATTATAAGTAACGAAATTAAACAGGTTATTTATAAAAACATTATTTCAACCTTTTTCAATAATGCCGTTGCTCGGAGCAGACCGCTAACACCTAGTCACGCGCGCATAAGTGCTTCGCTGCACCTGCAGTGCTCTTCAAGTGTCTTTTTTCGCCTTTCTTCTTGTTTCGTTAATTATTTAGCGCTTTGTTTCCCTAAAACTACATGTTGTCAACCGCTGCCTCTATGGGCATATATTCTTGAACCCAATAGCAATCACTCTGCGACTTCGCATAAACTGAGCACACGCAAATGTATAATAATCTAACCTATCGTGCGTTATATTAATTATATATCTACGGGTGGCATATTCCGTGTCTTCCCCACAAACAGCCGTCGTTTTTATTTTATAAATTTGTAGAAAATTTTGTTTTATTTAACCAAAAATACTGCAACTTTGGCTTTATGTCTATCAGCCCCTTAAATTTACTGCTTAAGCTCCATATGAACAGAGCTAAAATTTAAGTCGGCTAAAACTCCCTTTATTTTCACTACGGGCTTGTGTGACCAGGGTATCAATAAAACCTCTTTGAGATGTAGATCGGTTAACTGTGTTTGGAGGTGTTTTGATAGATCCTTGTAAAATGATTTATTCTTTGGGGGCAACATTGCATTAGGAAGTTATGGAGGTGAATTTTGTGCACTTTCTGGTTGGGATATCATTGTACGCTGCACTGGCTTACATTTCCAGCACAATTTACCAAATGAATTGTTTCCAATACTTCCTTCTCCACCACCACAGCAAATACGCACACCCCGTCACCCACTTACAGGGTATTATAATTTTAGTGTTTTGCAACGCTGTGGAGGAGACATTTCCAACCCTATAAAGTATATATATTCTTGATCAGCAGCCGAGTCGATCTCCGAGTCGTCCGTCTGTCCGTCCGTTTCTACGCATACTAGTCCCTCAATTTTGAATGAAACTTTGCTCTTAGTCTTCTATATAAGTCGGAACGGGCCGGATTGGAGAACTATGTCATATATGCAGCTGCCATAGGAACAATCGGAAAATTTTAAGGAAAAAAATTATACCTTTACCATTTTTTAACATATTTTCATATAGTTTGAGATATGTCCATTTTGCATTATTCTAGAATTTCGGTTTTAATTTTATTAAGATCGGACTACAATTTAGCTGCCATAGAAACGGAATTTGATTAAATTATAATGATCCAATTGTAAGCTTCAGGGTATACAAACTACGTGTGCCGAAGTTAGCTCCTTTCTTGTTATTTTTATACCCTTGCAGGGTATTATAATTTTAGTCAGAAGTTTGCAACGCAGTG
>JAEIHY010013896.1:0-15269 GCA_018904565.1 Drosophila tsacasi | reverse complement strand
TTCCAGCGCTAACAAATAAGCTAAACATTTTCGTGGCCGAGGGCTGTCTCGCTCCCAGGTGTATTGCAAATCAAAAAATCAGGCAGGGCCGGGCACGAACACACGCCCGGGCAATCAGTTAAATGTTTGTTGAACTCACCAGCGCCGAGGTCCTCGAGCTCTCGAGGAGTCCCCAGAGGAGTCCTCGCGACTTGGCTCTCGATGCGTTTCTGCCCTCATCGAAAATTGAGTTTGCTTGGCGCCCAGAACCGCAGAACCGAACAAAAACTGAAGGAACACCAGCTCAGGAGAACGATGAAGCGCCAACTTGAAAAATCGCTTGTCGCACTGCGAGGGTGGCGTGGTGGCAGGATGGCAGGGTAGACTCACGCGCAGACGTAGTGATTTGGCTTTAAAAAAGCAAGGAAATTCCGCAGGAGGAAGCTCGGCGAACGGGGAAAGCTGCCACGTAATGAAACTGACAATTTAACTCACAGTCAGCCAGTTGTTTTTGGGATCCAGTCTGGGCTCAGGCTGTGTGCGTGCTGAAAAATCGTGTTATCGATTTAATGCGTTGCGATACACACAAACCAGAGACGGGTGTATGTGAGTGTGTGTGTGGAGGTCGCAGGGTTGGATTCGAAAAGGGACGGCTGCCTTTGGCTTTGGCCTTTATCGTTCGCCGCTGTCTTTGTGACTGACTAACTGGTATTCTCCTGTTTGCTTGGCAGCCCTGCCTCGTGGCCGTTCTGCAGCTCTCGTCCTGCGAAGGCATTTGATTAATTTGCAGTAGTTTTCAATGTGAAATTGCTTTAGTTCCTGCAGTTTTTGTGCAGGACTTGACAGCGACTCTCTCCGTCTCTCTGTCTCTGTCTATTTCCGATTGTCTCTTTCTGGGCCTCACTTCCGTTTTTCCCGACTCTTTCCCCTTATGTCGCTGTGTGTGAGGCGGCATGTGAAGCGCTGAAAGCTTCTTATGGAATGTTAAGTGATTTTTTATTGAATTTTTAAGCCCCACTTAGGCGTTGTCCTTGGAGGTATCCTGAACCGAACCGAACCGAACCCGAACCTAAAACCCAGCCCTAGCCCAAACCCTATCGTCCCCTCAGTCCTGCCAACGAAATTAACAATCTTTTCTTGCTCTTGCTCTCGTTCCAGGTACGTATACGCAATTTTATGACTCTGTGCCCCCGGGTGAGTAAGCAAGCGATTGAAACGCCGGCAGATATTGCGGTTTATGGGGCCGGGTGTAATCAGTCGGGGCTTTGGACTGAGCCTTAACTCTTTCACACCCACAGCGGCAAACGAGCAGGCAAACAATGCCGCCGGCAACAATGATCAAGTTTAACGCGCTTTTTAAACCAAACAAAAGTAAATTGCAATGGCTGCACAGGCACACACAGACCCGTGCGCAAAACGCACCCCCCAGATGCACACATGCATACTAATTATGAGAGTGCGCCGCACATTTAAGCAAATATAAACAAAATGCTAACGACAGCAGGCAGCAGGTCTGGGCGACGACTCCAGGGGCAGCTCGATGTAAGGGGCAAGCAAGATGTAAGCGCCGGAGGAGGCGGTACGTGACTGTGGGAACTGGCAACTGGCAACTGGCAACTTGATGAACTGCAGCTCCTCTCGCATCTGACAGCTTATCGCATCGGCTCCCGATGAATGTGTGATTTCATGTGCTTATTGTAATCATCGTTTCTGCTGGTGCTCCAGCTCCAGCCCCAGCGCCAGCTATTGTGCATTATTGTGATTATTATTATTAAAATGCAAATGAGCCATGCAGACTTGTCAAGCCGTAAATGGGACAGAGACAGCTTCGCGGCGAGCATGAAGATGCACACTGGGCAGTAAACATGCAAAGTGCTTTAAGCCAATCTACATGCGATTCGCTGCAGCGAGCTGTTGTCGTCATCCCAGTGCCAGCCAGTTTTTGCAGCCGGACTGACAGACGTCATCATCAATTGCCGGTGGTCCGTTATCCGGTGCCCGGTGGCCATTAACATAATTTCAATTTGCATAAAATGGCGTTAAATATTACATTTTGGACAGCTGCCGCCTGCATTGACTGACAGCGTGGCAGGTTACGGGGCGGCTGGCAGGTTCATTGAGCTAATTGCAGGTGCGAATGTGTCGCAATGAGCATTGCACGCCCCGCCAAGCACGCAACGTCGAGAGGGGAGGGCTGGCCGTTGGTGGCCTTTGTTTGATGTTTAATTTAGATTGAATTTCTGCATAAATTATGGAACACAAAAATGATTTCCAAATTATTGCTGGCTTGTTTGCGGTCAATTTCGACTGCAACTATTGCATAATTTGAGGCTTCGGGCCAATTAAACGTGGGCCCGCACACACACAGGCATTTCGAGCATTCGGCGTTCAACATTCAGCATTCAGCATTTATGGGGCTGAATTTTTTATTTTGTTGCCAGAGCCCGGTTGAATGCAGGAGCTCCAGGCGAGTGCAGTTGCCACCACTCAGAGCGGAGCTGCTTCCAGGCAATTTCCCCAAAACGTCGGCTGTCTAATGTGCATTTCCCCGCCCTCGTCCACCAACTGACACTTCGCACGCTCAACGGTTTTTGATTTGGCAGCTCGTTTGCCAAAATGCAGCAGCAGCAGCAACAAAAACTGAAACGATTCAGCCGCCACGCCACGTCGCTCGCTTAGCGCATTTGCGAGTGATTTTATGCATATTTCATGGCATACTTTTGCGCTATTAGCAGCTCCGAAAGCAGCCTCGGGCTCAGACCCAGCCTTATCCCCGCCCGGGGTTATTTCACTCATAATGACGACTGCCGCTGCGGCCCAGAGTGAAAGCCTTTCAATGGCAGCCCGCCATTATCGAAACTTTGAAGTATTTCAAACTCGATTAGCATAACCCAACTAGGAAACACAATCAAATTTACGCATTTGACACTAAACTTTCAGCAGAGCTGACTGAGCTCCTCCGGTGGTGGCTTACGCAGCCTTCGCAGGGCCCGAAATTGAGTTAGACAATTAACATGGAATGCGGCGCCCTCGGGCAAGGCACGAACTTGGTCTCTGGATGCAGTCTCTCCCAGTCAGATACTCTGCCGTGCACTTGCCATCAGACATATTCATAAAACGTTCTGGCCCCGAAAATACCCATGGCCATAACCAAGTTAAGACCGCAAACGCTTTGCCAATGAGATGGCAACAACATGCGGCTGGCTTAGACTTGAAGATTCTACACCAGCTCTGCATGGCAGGCTGTGATATAGAAAGGGATGTGGAGGGACGTGGTTGGGTGTGGTGGGTCCTAGAATTTTAAAACAAATTTCGGTAGCTGCTTCTGTCGATCCATTAGAGCAGAATATCCAAGTGGAGGAAGCTCATTAAGCTCCAAGATTTGGGGCCCTAATGTGGTGTGGCTCTCACATAAAAACATTGGCTCTGTTGCGATGCCCGGTCAACAGCCTTGCCAGAAGGCTTGGCTGCAGAAAGCCAAGCAAATAGGCCATAAATTCATATTTTATTGGCCTGGCCAGCACAGTCTCTGCTGGCAGTGGTGACGGCCATGGTCTAAACTCTTGCCAAACAGTCGAAAGCCGCCTGCACATACTTTGGGGCTTGACTCGGAATGCGATGGGTGTGTGTGTCTGTTGACAATGGACTTTTGGCCTTATGTGCATTATGTGATTGCAAGTGTGTCCAGGTGTGCAGGTGCCGCCTGGCCAAGCAGTTTCGCACCCTGCGAAATTTAATTTGCGGGACAAGTCCAAAAGTCAATCCTTCAGATTTTGATTTCGACTTCGATTGGGGTTTTCCCTGTCCCACTTCGCTCTTGGCCTCGGGCGAATAAATAATCCAAAAACTGATTAATATCTGTTTGGAGATGGCATTAAAGCCAAAGCCGGCCATCAATTAAAGCCACCAGCGGATTCGGATGGAGATACTTGCCTAATTTCTATGCACGTTTGATATATCATTTATGAGCGCACACATACGGGTGCATAAATGGGTTTATTTGCATTTATCTCTCTCGTTTGTGCCTCCCCGAGGCATTTCGGGCAGACAAAGGCTTTAAAGGCCGAATTCGCTTTAACAAAAACCGCCTGGCCGGAACAGCGTGCGCAGATAATGCAATTTGATTATTTTGCACTATCGACTAATTAAAATTATGGAAAATATAATAATTACTACCCGCGCGGCGCTCCCTCCCCGCTTTTCCGCCATGAGCTGCTGCCCTATAATCGGCTCAATAAATTAGCGCGATAAAAACAACACGGAAATGAGGCGAAAAATTGCAAAGCACTCTTTTAGGCGCTCGCCCCCCTTTGAGTCCCGGCTGCCCACAAAGAATGCCAATCGAATTTAAACTTTTTCAGTCCCTGAATTTCACCGTTCATGGCAGAATGAATATTTCAATGTTTATAATCAATTAAAAATTGACTTTTTGCTTGGCAGCTAGCAAATGATTTGACCTCACCTAGCGATGTCGTCTCTCTCTCTCGTTCGCTCTCTCTCTCTCGTTCGCTCTCTCTATCTCCGTCTCTCTCGCTCTCCGCAGCTGTCTCCCTCTAGTGCCAGGACACAGAGCACTTAATGCAATTTGCATTCCGATGTTTTTGTGTTTGCATTTTGCATAAAAGCCGAAACTATCCTGCCCCTTCCTGCCTGGCTCCGTGTGTCTCCTGTATAAATTTCAATTTGGCCTGGGAAACTATGCATTTTGCAGCTGTCAAGGAAATTATTGTCTGCCAGGCCAAGGCCTGATATGTTGATGCTTTAATTAAGCAGCAACAAAAGAGAACACGACTTCTTCTCT
This sequence comes from Drosophila tsacasi, assembly GCA_018904565.1. Taxonomy (NCBI): domain Eukaryota; kingdom Metazoa; phylum Arthropoda; class Insecta; order Diptera; family Drosophilidae; genus Drosophila; species Drosophila tsacasi. The sequence goes on along the minus strand of JAEIHY010013896.1, from coordinate 10,489 downwards.
CGACTGTGAATTGTGAGATGTATGCAGGCGTTCGTCCCTCCCCTGTCTCTCCGGCTAAAGTGTTAATTTTATTGGCATGTGACAGCCAAACAAACAATTTGTTTGCCCCGAAGCCGAATTGTTTGACTGCCAATGTTATTTGTGGTCGCAATGGACGTTTTAAACGAATTTAATAACCGGCCACTGGACGAGCGCAGGTACGACGCCCGACCCAGTGGGAGTGGAAAATGGATGGGCAAACTGTAAAAAGAAAACATTAATCAGCGTTAAAAGTCGCATTAGCAGTAAACGGAATGGGGAGCGGCAGGGGCGAGGGATCTTCCGGGGTACGGGAGGAAGCTAGCAAATTACCGAAGCGAACCAAAACCGAACCAAACCCAAAAAGCAATCCAAAAGTCGAAGCACCAAACGCAAAAGTCAAAGAATATTGGTGGAGGCGAAGAAGGGCGGACGCAGGGCACGCGATGGTGGCCAAATGAGTGACTGGCAGTGAAAATCATTAAAAAGTCGTAAAAATCTAGGAAAATGGTAAACAACAACCAGCAGGAAAAACAGAACCGAAATGCGAAAAAGGGAAAGCGGAAAACGGAAAACGAAAAACGGAAGGAGGCTAGGCGGGGATCCAACCGAAAATACGCACGCTTTATAATTAGAATTTAATCAAGTGCAAATCGCAAGCGTTCGCAATTTTCCGGGGAAAAGGGGTTGCCCCTGGTAAAGGCACTCCTCCCGCCCTTTCCCTGAAGGGGCCGGCTGCGTGCAGCTATTGTTTAAAGTGTAATTAAAAGCGTCGTGGAAACCTTTTAGTGTGCAATGCAGGCACAGGGCGATGATATTAAATTTCCTCCTAAAACGCACAAACAACAAAGGAAACCAGAAAGCAGAGCTTTACAGCATGCTTTTAGGCACGGCTTAAAATAAAACTCCATTAGGCCCCGGCGACCCAACCCGGCTAACCTTTGCTGACCTCTGCCGATTGATGGAGGCACTGGGCCAGAATGGGTCCCAGCCCAGAAAGAGCCTCAGTGGGTCCAGTTTTGCATGAGTCATCTAGCAAATGATGCCACCGCTTTGGGTCATTCAATCTTTGCCAATAACAGGAGAGCGACGGAAAGGGAGCGAGCGGGCAATGTGAATAGTGAAAGCGAAAGGCCAGTCAGTGAGGCTGAGGCGAAAATGGCAATCCATCAATATGCCCTGCAACCGGCACCTTTATTGGTAAAGTTTCGGAACACATTCGCAGTATTGGGAGCACGGCATCGACCCACCTTGTACTGCTAAGTGGGACAAAAATAGCACCCAACTAAGCCAGCCAGCCCTTCTGACATTCTAATTACCGGCAGCCGAGCCACGACAGGACACGACGCACGGCATAAACTTTAGCCATAAACAAATTTTAATGGAGCAATTATAAGCAGCGTCTGGAAAGGCCACGCAACAAATTGTTGGGAAAAAACTACGCAATTTTAATAACTAAAAGCCGAACTATTTTTGCACTCCGTTGAAAGTGGAGGGAGCTGAAATTGGTAGCACGTCAAATGCAAATGTGTAACACTTGGGGCCACGCACGGACCCACGAAAAGGTTACTCGGATGATGACGCATGCAACTGTAAAAATGCCGCTAAACGTCTTTAAAATGGCGCCCAACCTTATTTGAGCCACCCCAGGAATTCACCTCATTGATATGCAGTAACTCCGGGGTCTTTTCGTGCCTATCAGCGTACGAAATCAGCAAACAGTCGGTGGAGAAATATCTTTATAAAGGCTAGACCCCCTTCCCACGCCGCCTGCACAACAATCCATTCATCGAGTGACTCACAGCACAGTTAACCCTTGTTCAGAGAAGAAATCAGGGGAATCGGCGGCGGCAGCTCTGGCTCTTTGTCTGCGCCAGGAGCTTTTTCTATGCGCTCTATTCTGTTTGTTTTTTCTGGGCATTTTCTACGCCAGGCTAGGCCAGGCCAAGCCAGGCCAAGACCCCCCCAGACACACACTACGCCCATCGGCCTGCGCTTTGGCAATCTATTAAATGTTGTCATTGTGCTGGCTCTTTAGGCGGGTACACAATGAAGAGGAGCAACAGAGCGACAGCGGCAAAAAATGAAACTTTTGAAGTGATTAAAAATAGTACTTCCCGACTGCACTTGCAAGCTGCTGTGCACTTTTTTCCCCGGCATACTTCGGTGCGTGTTTGTTTTTTGCGCGGCTCTGAATCCCTTGCTCGCCGCTGCACATCGATCACGTCTGCAGGGCGTTAATGGATTTCTGGACTAGGCAAGAGTTTATTGAACCGAGTCGCGAATAGAAGTCGTCTGTGAGGTGAATTACGCCCCGTCTCGAGGGACCTTCCTTCCCGACGTATGGAAAGCAGAGATAAACCCAGCTCAACGTGGCCCAATCAAAGTCAAATCTTGGACTAATCGTTTTCTGATTCTCCATAGTAGTGGAAGAAGTGGGCGAGGCAGCAACCCTTTCATCTAGATAGTCCGCTTTGGCGCTGAGCAATAAACGCCTATCCGGCGGACAAACAAGCCTCGACAACGACCTTTGGACCCCGGGTCGGGGTCGACCCTTTTCGCCATGGCAACTTTGAATAATGTCATTTTAATTACCGCAACACTCAAATCACAAGGAAACGCGCAAATAAATAAATAACGCGCCTCGAAAAAATCCATTTTAATTAAACTCCCTCTGAAGAAACACGGGCAGAACGTGAAAAAAGCCGCCTAATTACTTTTGTATGTGGTTGCGGAAGTCGCCGAAACTGGAACTGAAAATGAAATTGAAATTACTTAAACAGGAGCGGAGCGAAGATTTATTACCGCAGAACGTTGGATTTTTTTTAGCACTCGGCTAATTTGGCAAGCGTTTTGGGTTTTTGTTCGTCGTCCTTCGTCTCAGCTGTCGTCGGTTTGATTTGCCGGTTGCCTTGGCTCCGTTCTAATTATACAAAGACAACAGAGAGTGCTCTCCTGCCCACGTCCCGCCCATCCCGCAATCCAATCACCCGCTAAGCCGACATCGGGGGCGCTGATTAAAAGCCAATTTTTTCTTCGCAGAAGTATGTTACATAAAGCGCGCCGCCAGCTTAGCAGGGCGGATAATTTGCTGCCATTTGGCGGGTGGGAGGCGGGAGGGTGGAAGCGATTTGTAATTGAATTGAATTGATTTAGTGGATTTCCGCGGACCCAGAACATCTTGGCGGCCTCCTTCGTGTGGGACAGGTGCTAACAGCGCAGGGCGGACGTGCCGCTAATGAATTCTGCCGCTTGGGGTTGGATTTTAGAGAGAAGTCCGCACCAGCTCGCCGACTAATTCAATCCTCCCGCGGCTTGTATGCTACAGTTCACAAACAATTACATTTCCATATGTGTTATCATCATTTTCAATTAACTTCCGGCTCGAGCAGACCGCCTCCTCGAATGGCATTCCCCCCTCCAGTCCGACTTCTAAAGCTCGGTCGCCCGCATTTAGCATTAATGAAATGCCCATTGAATGCCGATTTTTTCGTGCAGACTCGGGGTTGCGGGCACATGGGCATTACGATTGCATGGCCGTATAACAGTTTGCGTGGGCCACGAGCGGTGAGTGGGTAGCACAGCTTTGTCGCCGCACATCATTTTTATTGCATAACGAAAATTGTCAAAATTGTCAGCCACTGTGCCTGCCTCGCTCGCTCCAGTGGCTGCCATCCCAGCATGCATTCATTGATGTATGTGTACGTATGGATGCGGTCGAGCCCACCCCCTTCCCCTGCTATCATTGCAAAATTTCATTTCCGGCAAGGCTCGGCCCGACAGGTAATGCGCCAGCACCCCGCCCGCTCATCGCTGCTCATCAGCAACCCCGTTTCGCTGTTTTTGACAATTTTCATGTTTCAATTTTTCATTATGTGCAACGAGCGGCGGCCTTTGTTGCTCCAATATTATTTATGCACAATGCTGGTGGGGGCGGCCTCATAATACTCTCACCCCACAGGCCGCAAAATGCAAAATTCCGATCGGTTTTATAGAATGTTGAACACTCAATGCCGTTCAGCGCTTGGCAATCGCATCGATTTTGATCGATTATGTGGGAGCCCGAATGGTCGAGGAGAGCACGGAGCGGAGGGCACCTCCAGTCGCCTTGACCAAGTTTTCCTCGGCGCTTGAAGTTTCCCCAAATGGAGGAGGAGCGCAGAGCGTGCCAAGGCGCCAGAACGCGGCTGAGAACAACACAAATACAGGGCAGAATTGTGGACTACGGACTACGTACTCCGGACTCTAACTGGGCGAGGCAACTGCGCGTTAATGACAGAATAAAACGAAATCCAAACATAAATTACGCGCTTATCAATTTCATTTATCTTTCGGATTCCGCTCTGCTCTCGGCGAGTTTCGTTTCATTCCGTTTTCATTTTGATGGTTTTGTAATTGAGTAATAAACTTTGGTATCGTTTCGTTAAAGTTCCCCCGACTTGGCCAATTTCCCCAATAAATTTTCGCAACTTTGCTTTGCCGCTGCTTCGGTTTTGGGTTCTGTTTCTGTTGCTGCCTTGCGCTGGTCATTGCCTTTACTCCTTCGCGATAAGCGGCGACCAAAAGTTTGGTCCCGGCATTATTATATTCACTCGCTCCTGGGCAGCAAACTGTTATACTAGCGTTTATTGTCTTCAACGCCTCCGATAAGTGACCATAAAAAGTGCCATTATCGAAGTGTGTACTTTCGGCTCCCAAGTTGCGATTCGTTAATGACTTTTCCGCTGGATCCCGCCAAGCCGTTGGGTATGGGCTTGGAAGAGGCGGCGCGGTCCATCAAGGCGTGCACAGTGAACTCCATTTATCACGGGCCGTGCTCTTCAAAGCCCGCTCGCTTTTTTTGTTTCTAAACTTTAAGGCTATTTGAGCGCCATCCATCAAGGGGGCATGCAACCCCAAAAATCCTGTGCGGCCTTCTTTCACACACATCCCTCGCGACTCGCGAGTGCATATCTCCATAAAAAGACCGATTCATTTCAATCAAATTTAAAATGAGCAAATAAATCTTGGAGAGCACGTCGAACAAGTGCGTGGATATATATTACCCGAACGCTCTTTAAGCTTAGCTCAAAGCCTCTGCCCCGGCAGCCGGAAATTGCCGCCCATCGGATGAGCAAATCAAAAAACTGTCGGTCATTGTCGCTCGATGGCGCTGGCGGTGGCGGTGTCACTGGGAGCTGTGTCGCAGTGCGCCTAAAATGACACACAATAAATTTTTATTTGCCGCTTTATTAAATTTTATTTGCCTTCGGGACTCGAACTACACTATCCCCTGGACATCCTTCTGTCTGCCAATCGTCTGGCATTGGCCGTCTATATCCGCAGGCTCTTCGCACTGAGTGGGGGGCTCGGAACAGGCGTTGCTCGTCGCGGAAAAAGGCAAATTCATCAATTACTTAATATAATTACTTTTGGCTTTCGGATTATGCATACACAGACACAGAGACACCGCGCCACAGACGCACACACAGCCGTGTGTGAGGAGCGTTCCGACATAAATACTTAATATAATAAATTGTAGCCAGTCGGTGGGCAATGGCATCCGCAGGACCGCAAGGCCCAGGTCCAGGCTCAGTGCCAGTTTCAGCCAGAGTCACCCTGCTCTCCATGCCCCCAGTTATGTTTTGCGCACAAAAACAGAAAGCAAAACAAGGAGTCGGAGGAGGCTGCGTCTCTGATGCCATCCTGGCCGGGAACTGCAACTCCATACACGCAATTACCAGTAGCTCTGATGAAATTAACAGCGCTAGCCATAAGCTGGGAGGGCAGCACTTTGGAAGGGAAACATTTCACGGGCTCCGGCAGCCAGTTTGCCATTTTAATGGCTTTTAAAGTGCAGCGCAGGGCACTTCGGTTTGGGGCTTAGTTCGTGGTGAACATGCCCTGATCGTAATAAATAAGTTTACAAAAAAATGGCAAATAGACTGCCGTTGCGGTGCATTTTTTCCTTGCCCCAAACGTGTAGCTATATACCTATAGAGGTAGTTTGCGGAAATGCAAATTCAAATGTAATAAAATCATTTGTAAGTCTTGTGGTGTTCCTAAGCCCTTATACCTTTATGTTGTAAATAATTCATCGGATAATAGCAAAACCTTTCGACTTTTTACGAAAGGAGTTCGGAGAACTTAATATTAAAGCGTGCTTTCGATTTAAAGTCCATTAACGTTGCAATTCATAATCCAAGTTAGTGTCCCTAAAATTAATATTAATATATGCCAACACTTGCGAGAGGGCCCTCTCCCTCGATTATACGCCGATAAATGCCGGCATTTTATGGCCGCCATAAATTGCCATAATTTTAGCGTTTGTCAGTTAATAATTTTACATTAATTTATTTGAGCTCATAACCCTGTGGCCACCGGCTCAAAGGCAATTCGAAAAGCCATCATCTCTACGTGTGACCACAATTTAAGGGTTTTTTGGGGTTAGAGCGGTGAACGCGTTATCCGAAGGCCTAAAAAAGTCATATTGTAATATAATTAATTCGCCTGACAATTAGAGCCCCGCATAGAAAAATTATTAATTTCATAAATTCCACAATGTCAAATCCATTTCAGCTCGGACTGCTCTTATTGCTGTTGTTGCGCATATTTAATGGCCATTGTTGCATACAATTAAAACAATTAAATGCCATAAAAATGGCACAAAATCGACAAAAGCATAAACAGCAACAACAGCAACGACACGTCGTCATAAATAATGGCAGTTTTAGTGTAAAACAGGATGAAGAAAAAAGAAATTATGACAATTATTGGCAATAACATTAAGGCAATATTAATTGACATGCCAAAGCCCAGGGAAATGTTAATGACAATTTTAATCAAAATTTAATCTGTTTACTATCGCGCAGAAGGGGAAGAGCAGCCGAGTGTCCCATCGGAGCCTAAAAAGGAATTAACTTCGGTCCGGCCGAGGGCTGTCCCGCGTTTTTCGCGGCTCACCCAATTAAAATTAAAATTGACCTCATCACGGTCGCCACCAGGCGGGCAATCGGCGATTTCACACTCTCGCTCACACCTGGCCGGAGATTTGGCCGGTTTTTCCTTTCGCTTTTCCTCACAGTCGTCCATCTCGTTGTCGCCGTCGGTTTAACTTTATTAAATATAATGGCAAACCAATTTTTTCGCTATGATTTTTATTAGTGCGCCGTTTATGGAGGGAAAAAGAGCTCTCTGCTCTGCTGTTCCAGCTCCGCGGAGTAGTTTCTGTTGTTGTTTTTATGCAGGTATTTCAGTCACAAGCCAGAGAGCAAATAAAATATGCAGCGGAACAGGCCATGGTTCATTAAGTATGCGCCATGTGGCCGGCCGAACAAACGAGTGCGCTCGAAAGTATACAATTGAATTTAAATATTGCAAGTGCATGTCCTGTTGCAGGGGCAGCGGGTGGCACGAGGGCAGCCACGGCGAGATATGCGTACGCCCCAATGTTTTTTGCCGCTGTGTGCGTTAATTAACACAAACTTTATTACAAAATGTCTGCCGCGGCAAAATTTAATGGCCGCACATTTCGCCCCCAACGCCCAGCTGCCCCGCAACTCCGCAGCCGCCACTCACTTGAATATATCAACATAATGAAATTATAAGCGGTTTGATTTTAATATAAATTACTTTTTATGAGACAATAATTGATGTCCGCACAGGCGGCTGCCGTTTAATGATTAAATGCCAGCCGTGTATATGATGGACTTCACCGCTCTTCCGTCTTGCTTTAAGCCTTCGAATCCTCCCAAATCCCACCGAGACCTTGAGCGGCCAAAGCTATACATACACATAGGTAAATGCGCCTCTAGCTCTGGCCACGACAGGGCGGGACAGGGACTGCCAGAAGACAGACAGAAGTTAATTTCAATTAAAGGCGATAAGGCTGACAATTTTTATTGACTATAAAATAGGCAATGGAGCCGCGCTCGGGGGGAAATCAGGGGACGAAAATAAAATAATACCAATAATGGCGTTGGTAAAACAACGTGTATAGTAATTCAAATGAAATGCATTAAAATGATAAAGGTGAAACGCAGAGGGCAAAAAATGGCAAAACCAAGAAAAAATGACAACAAAAAAAGCAAACGTGCAAATAAACAATATCGCAAAAAGTACGCAATAAATATGGCTGCGCTTTACAGTTCATTAAATCGAAAACAAAAGGCAGCCCCAGCATTTATTTTTACCTTTCTCCGCACCGCGAATAACAACAAACCAACAAACAAACAAATTTAAATGCGTAATTAAAATCGACTTTTTTCGCGAGTGTTTATTGCACTGCGTTTAATGCTGGCTTTATCGCAATTATTGTTATTAGTTTGCCAAAGCGCGGGCTCCGACTCGCCCCCGCGGTGAGAATTATGCAAGCATACCGAGCTAATTAAATTTAAAACCGGAAATGCCAAGCAGCCGACAAGGCGGGCATCCCCGTGCCATTAAGCACTAATTTACACGCGTCGTAATTATAAGCGAATTTCGACTCCTGCAAGAGGACCAAAAGCAGGGTCAGAGCCAGGTCCAGAGCACGTAGCGACCTGCCGATCCCTGTCTGCCAACTCCCACAGAAACGGCCCCGAGTTCCAGGCCTCACTCCCGCCGCCTGAAATTGCACTGGCCAGCGGTTTAATTGGTCTAAAAATTGCACGTCAACGGAGATAAATTTTTATTTGAAAAAGTTTATTAAACATTTGCATTGCTCAGGCACAGCACGTACCTCTGTGTGCACTTGTGTGACGTCGTTTTGGCCATTGGCGTTTTTATTTCAAACTTTTTCACAGTTGCCTTTTGGCATTGCCATTTGTGTCCCTCCCCATTGCTCTTCCTCGCCAGGTCGTTTTTCTTTTTGTTTGTGCACATTTTTGTTATTGAAAAAGTTCGTTCGTTCCTTTTCGTTTTTTGTTTAAATTATATGCGAAACTTTTGCTTTGTAATTACATGCAGTCGTCCTGGCAGTCCAGCCGGGTCTGGGAGCACCGAAAGGGCCATCCCTACGTGTCCAATTACATGTGAGAATGCTGATTGGTGCAGCCAGACCTTGAGGAATCGGGTGTCGACCGCCGGCACAAAATTTAATCTGAACCAATATTGGGCGAGGGCAAACAGTCGGAATCAAAATAGACCGAAACCTGCACTAAGCAGCTACCCTACAACCTACACTATTAAGCCGGGCATTAAGCGACTAACGGCAAACAAGTCCCGATCCCTGGGAGCGCCCTCCCCCGTTCGGCAAACAAAGGCGGCGACGGTGGCGCTCCTGAAATCTTATTTATGCTGGGAAAACTGAAACTGTTATCAAATAATTTATTCGTCTCACCTGCAACAACAAATTAAGTTTTGTTTTCCCCTGACCCGGGAGAGCGGAAGAAAAATGGAAGGACGGACCCAAGACTGGCGGCGAAGGGCGAACAAAGGAGCGTAATCCACGTGCCTCGCCACTTTCAACTCATTAACTGCCCGCCCCGGCCATTAAGAGACTTATTTTCACACTTGCATAAACCCATTTAGAGCGGGAACAAAACTGCGAAGAGCCACCCAGACATCCAGAGCCCAGTCACCCCCAAGGAGCCGGGCTGTGCTGAGCTGAGGAGTCGCCACCTTATCACACGGCACGTTGGCTGCGAGCGCATCGTGACATAAAATTAATGCCCAACCGACAATTTTAATCGGCAACAGTTTTTGTCTGGAGTTATAGCACCAGAAGCAGGAGGAAGCCGGGGACAACCTGTAGCCAGGAGTCTTGAGGCGGGACTGTGGATTCTGGAGTGTGGAGTGTGGCCCCCTCGACATTCGGTAAACTTTGCTGCAAAGATTCAGCCAACTTTTCGGGAAACAGACAAAGAGAGAGAGTCAGCCGGATGCGTATATTTAAAACTTATTAAATTGCTATAATTTATACGACTTATCTCGCCCCGAGGGTTGCTTAAGCGGGAAAAAATCTCGCTGCACGGCACGGCAGGGCCGGGGCCAGGGCAAGGGCAATTAATTTACATGCAAATCGTGCCGAAAGTTTACTCCCCCTCCCGAGTGACACTCATCTTGGCTTTGCCTTGAAGCACCAGTAGAGACGATGGCGGTATGCGGAATACGGAATCCGGAATCCGGAATACGGAACCCGGATCCGGACCTAAAGCCGCGACTCAGCCACTCATCCGCACACACACTTGATTAGAGCTCGAGGCGGTGCTCAGGTCGCCCGCTGTGCGCCGCCTGCTTGAAACAATATGGCGTCGAGGACTACGACCCTTTTGGGTCTTCTCGCGAACGTCGACAGGTTGCCGCATCGTTAGAGAGCTCAGTCCCCAGTCCCGGCCTTAGACCTTTATTGTCCCTGTCTTGCCGTCTGTCCGTCCGACTGTCTCCCTGTCTTTGCGCGCCTAACAAATTGCAGAATTTTTTGTGTTGATTTATCGCACAACAAGAGCAGCGGCACACTGTGGTTCCACCCATAGGCCAAAAATAAAAAATTTTTGTCAATAAAAATTTAAAA
>JAEIHY010013891.1:0-13470 GCA_018904565.1 Drosophila tsacasi | reverse complement strand
GAGGATCGCCGCCCGCAACCAGCTGGAGAGCTACGTTTTCGGAGTCAAGGAGGCAGCAGAGCAGGGCGGCGACCGCATCAGTGCGGCGGACAAGAGCAGCGTGCTGGAACGCTGCAACGAGACGGTGCGCTGGCTGGACGGCAACACTACTGCCGAGAAGGAGGAGTTCGAGTACATGCTTCAGGAGCTGACCCAGTTCTGCAGCCCCATCATGGCCAAGATGCACCAGCAGCGAGCTGCAGGCCACCAAGATGGTCCCTTAATCGAGGAGGTACCCTGATTGCCATAGCATTTATCAATTACTCACTATTAACTGAATCTCAGGCAAAAATTGCTATTTAAGTTGAAAATTATGAATTTAATTCAATAAATATTATAACATCTTGAAAATTCAAAATACATACTTCTGATATTTACATTAACTTTTCTTATATAAAATTAGTAGTTTGGGAAACTGTAATTTTTTTTTATTATCACAGTTTGTAAACAGGCGGTCGATTCGATTTTTTCTTGCATCCGCAGATAGTCGATACCTGAACACTCGAAACGGAATAATCGTTGCATTACGCTTATCGATATTTTTAGTTCCACCCCTTACCATCTCCAGTTGCGCGTCTTTTCTGTTTTTTGGTGAAAAAACACAATTTACGCGCTTTTGTTGTAAAATTTTGTGGATTTTTGGCTAGCCAAACGCAAGAATGGTGGACGACGACGATGAGGTGGGGTTGCGGATGGCGGCTGCGCCCGTTCGCAAGCCGGACGACGAGACGGCCTTTCTGCAGTACATCGAGATGGAGAACTTTAAGTCCTACCGCGGCCACATAGTCGTGGGTCCTCTGAAGCAGTTCAACGCGGTTATTGGGCCCAACGGATCCGGCAAATCCAACTTCATGGACGCCATCAGTTTTGTGATGGGCGAGAAGACGAGCAGTTTGCGTGTGAAGCGCCTGAACGATCTGATCCATGGGTCCTCAATTGGAAAGCCAGTGTCCCGCAGCTGCTATGTGACGGCCAAGTTTGTGCTCAACGGGGAGAGGCACATGGATTTCCAGCGGGCTGTCATCAGCGGCTCCTCGGAGTACCGCATTAACGGAGAGGTGTGTAGAAAAAGGAGGTAATAAATGCCGGATCACTGAATCCTCTCCTCTATTTATTTTAGAGTGTTTCGAGCAGCACGTACCTGAACAAGCTGGAAAAGATTGGCATCAATGTGAAGGCCAAGAATTTTCTAGTGTTCCAGGGAGCCGTGGAAAATATAGCCATGAAGACGCCCAAGGAACGCACGGCGTTGTTTGAGGAAATCAGCGGGTAACGAAGTCGTGGTTTAAAATCGTTCTATTATTAAGACTTCATTCTTTCGTTTTGTAGCTCTGGCTTGCTCAGGGACGACTACAATCGCCTCAAGCAAGAAATGATTGTGGCCGAGGAGGAGACGCAGTTTACCTACCAAAAAAAGAAGGGCATTGCGGCGGAACGAAAGGAGGCAAAGCACGAGAAGATGGAAGCCGATCGGTACACTCGCCTCCAAAACGAATATGTAAGCATCCTCATTCTCACCTCAACTTCATATTGAAATCAATAAGAATAACTCCCACAGAATGAGAAACAAGTGGAGTATCAACTATTCCGACTCTTCCATGTGGAGAAAGACATCCAGAAGTACATCAGTGACCTGGAGATCAAGCAGCAGGACGTGAAGGCCGTAGAGCAGCGCAAAGAGGCCGCCGACGAGGTGCTGCGCGAGAAGAAGAAGGACGCTGGGAAGATAACTCGGGATCTGGCCAAGATCGAGCAGGAGATACGCGAATTTGAAACCCAGATGAACAAACGCCGGCCGCTGTACATTAAGGCAAAGGAGAAGGTTACCCACTGCAAGAAGAAGCTTACCTCTCTGCAAAAGACTCTGGAGACGGCCCGCGAGGCGGACAATGCCCACCAGTCGGACATCCGAAAGTTGGAGAAGCAGCTGGCCGATGTGGAGGCGCTGAAGAAGCGCTTCGAAGACGAGATTGAGAACGAATCCCAGCGAAGGGGCAAGAGTGTCAACATGGAGGAGGGTCTCGTGCAGGAGTACGACCGTCTCAAGCAGGAGGCGGAGGCCACGGCTACCCAGTACCGTTCCGAGCTCGACTCCGTGAACCGAGAGCAAAAGTCTGAGCAGGACACGCTCGATGGCGAGACTAACCGCCGTGCCTCCGTGGAGGAGTCCTTCAAAAAACTCACCCTGCAGCGTGAGGAGGCCGTAAAGCGCCGCGACAAGCTTATGGATCACATCAAGTCCTCACAGGCGGCACTGGAGGAGCAGAATCGCATCAAGGACGAGCTGCGACGAGATGTGGGCAGTTCCAAGGAGAAGATTGCCGAGAAGCAACGCGAGCTGGAGAACGTGCGTGACCAGCTGGGCGACGCCAAGAGTGACAAGCATGAAGATGCTCGGCGCAAGAAAAAGCAGGAGGTGGTGGAGCTGTTTAAGAAGCAGGTGCCCGGCGTATACGACCGCATGATCAACATGTGCCAGCCCACGCACAAGCGCTACAACGTGGCCGTCACCAAGGTGCTGGGAAAGTTCATGGAGGCCATCATTGTGGACACTGAAAAGACGGCGCGTCACTGCATTCAGGTTGGGTTCATAGCTCATCTTAGTTTTTTCTCTTGTCTGAAGTTAATCCTTTCACAATTTACTTGCAGATCTTGAAAGAGCAAATGCTGGAGGTTGAGACATTTTTGCCCCTCGACTATCTGCAGGTGAAACCTCTGAAGGAGCGTCTCCGCAACATCAGCGATCCGCGCAACGTGCGTTTGGTCTTCGATGTGCTGAAGTTTGAGCCTCAGGAGATCGAGCGTGCCGTGCTCTTCGCCACCGGCAATGCCCTCGTCTGCGAGACTCCCGAGGATGCCATGAAGGTTGCCTACGAGATTGATCGGTCGCGTTTCGATGCCTTGGCCCTGGACGGAACATTCTACCAGAAATCGGGCCTCATATCGGGCGGCAGTCACGATCTGGCACGCAAGGCCAAGCGCTGGGACGAGAAGCATATGGCGCAGCTGAAGATGCAGAAGGAGCGGCTCAACGAGGAGCTCAAGGAGCTGGTCAAGAAGTCGCGCAAGCAAAGTGAGCTCGCCACCGTCGAGTCACAGATCAAGGGCCTGGAGAACCGACTCAAGTACAGCATGGTCGACTTGGAGTCGTCGAAGAAGTCGATCGGGCAGTACGACAGCCAGTTGAAACAGGTTCAGACCCAACTGGACGATTTCGGGGTGAGTTCCATAGCCAAAACCAAGGATTTGCATCTTCTCTATTCTTTATTGTCCCAATTCCACAGCCGAAGATCAACGAGATCGAGCGGCGTATGCAGAATCGCGAGGAGCATATCCAGGAAATCAAGGAGAACATGAACAATGTCGAGGACAAGGTATATGCAGCCTTCTGCCGCCGTTTGGGCGTGAAGAATATCCGCCAGTACGAGGAGAGGGAGCTGGTCATGCAGCAGGAGCGAGCACGGAAGCGGGCCGAGTTCGAGCAGCAAATGGATTCCATAAACTCGCAGCTGGACTTCGAGAAGCAGAAGGACACGCGAAGTAAGTACAATAAGTAATGCAGGTAATGCAGAGATAGACGATAATTGTGCCCCCCACAGAGAACGTTGAGCGTTGGGAGAGGAGCGTGCAGGACGAGGAGGATGCATTGGAGGGCCTCAAAACGGCAGAAGCCCGCTATCTGAAGGAAATGGATGAGGACAAGGAGAAGATGGAGAAGTTTAAGCAGGACAAGCAGGCTAAGAAGCAGGCAGTTGACGACATGGAAGAGGACATCTCCAAGGCGCGCAAGGATGTGGCCAATTTGGCCAAAGAGATTCATAACGTGGGCAGTCAGATGTCGTCGGTGGAGTCCAAGATTGAGGCTAAGAAAAACGAACGCCAGAACATCCTGCTGCAAGCCAAAACCGATTGCATTGTGGTGCCTTTGTTGCGTGGCTCGCTGGACGATGCAGTGCGACAGAGCGACCCGGACATGACCGGCCCATCCACGTCAGCTATGGCAATGGAGCCCATGTAAGTTCTTTTAAATTCCCCTCATTGACAATTTATAATTAAACCATTAATTAGCATCGAGGTGGACTATTCATCGCTGCCACGCGAGTTCACGAAGCTCAAGGATGACTCCGCTTTCAAGAAGGCCAACGAACAATTGCAAAAGGATCTGCAAAGCAAGCTGGATATCCTCGAGCGCATACAGACGCCCAATATGAGGGCTATGCAGAAACTCGATGCCGTCACCGAAAAAGTTCAGTCTACCAACGAGGAGTTCGAGAATGCGAGACGCAAGGCCAAGAAGGCCAAGGCGGCCTTCGAGAGGGTGAAGAACGAGCGCTCCTCACGCTTCGTTGCCTGCTGCCAGCACATCTCCGATGCCATTGACGGTATCTACAAGAAGTTGGCTCGCAATGAGGCGGCGCAGGCCTATATTGGACCCGACAATCCCGAGGAGCCCTATCTGGATGGCATCAACTACAATTGTGTGGCGCCCGGCAAACGTTTCCAGCCGATGAGCAACTTGAGCGGCGGTGAGAAAACCATCGCGGCCCTAGCCCTGCTTTTCTCCACTCACAGGTGAGGTCATAACCATTTAAATATCCAAATATATATATTTATTTATGCCTTGGTGAAATCTCCTTCTTTCCGTAGCTATCAACCAGCGCCGTTCTTTGTGCTCGACGAAATCGATGCCGCTTTGGACAACACAAACATCGGCAAGGTCGCCTCGTACATAAGGGACCATCAAACCAATCTGCAGACCATTGTAATCTCCCTGAAGGAGGAGTTCTATGGCCATGCAGATGCCCTCGTGGGTATAACGCCAGGGGTAAGTTGTGGCAGAGCTTCGCTGAACAATGTCCAATTAATAAATACAATTATTTCTCTTTCTCTTGCAGGAAGGCGATTGTCTTGTATCAAATGTTTATATAATCGATCTGACCATGTTCGAGGACAAGTAAACAAATAAACGTAGTATTAAGCATTAGAAATTAAACAAATCCCATTAATAAAACCAGTAAATGTGTAAATGATCAATGGTGTTCAAATTTCAATAGAAGCTGCTGAAAAAATAATTTTATGTCTTTGACCATCGATGCACACTTGCCGGAAAGATACAGATACTATACAAAAATCAACTTTTTGGTGACAACGTATTGTAAAATTTGTTCTTGCATTCGACAGGTAATAGTTGAAAAGGTTTGAATCCAAAAAATTGTTCCTGTGTTGGCGGCTTGTTTTTTAATTCCAGACATCCTTACAATGTCTTAATGTCACAATGATATTAAATGAATGTATAATGAATTATTATACTTCAAAAATATTAAATGATGTAAAATTTTATGATTTTGAAAAAAATCGAAATCGGATAAAAATTGAGAAAACTGCCTCCAAAAAGAATAATTTTTGAATATGAAATCTACTATTTGTCACACCATATACTATGACCACTTAATCGAAAGGTTACCTTTCATATAAAAAACAAATTATGAAAATATCCCAGCTGGTTCAAGAGTTATGATTTTTGTAAAGCAAAAGTATCTAAACTGCAAGTGTGCGATGTTTCCCCACCACTAGCGATTATTTTAGGTGTTTTTGAGGGCACACATAAATTTTAGTCTAAAATAATTTGAAACTTCATAAAAACTTACAACAAAGAGATTTCCAAATTGACTTCTTTCCATGAATCTTCTGGGCATAATATTCATTTGTATTTATCAACCTAGATTCGAATAACCAAGCAACATTCAATTATGCAAGGAAATGCCAACTTTGTTAAGCCCTGAACTTGATCCTTCTGTTATACTTACCAACAAAAAAGCAAAAGAAACGGAAAAATCCAGTAGTAACATGTAAGGAAAATAGTTTCTGCAACTTTCAATAGTTTCCTTTATTTGGGCTTGCGTTGGTTGTACTGTACTGGGGGAAGAGTTTCGGGGAGAGATAAATATTTGAATGTGGTGTTCGATTGACGGTAGTGGTGGAGTGGTCTTGCTGCTGGTGTGCTTGGCATATGTAAAACAACTTGGTTTCGCTTTTAGTTTCAGTTTTTAGTGTTTTCTCTTTTTTCACGTAAAAAACTTTTGTATTTCTTCAAGAACAAAAACAATTTGATTATTCAGTTTCAGAGTTTTATCATTAATTAAAAAAATAATCATTGCAAACAGATAAATACAGTATCGTCTAGTTAGTGTATGTGTCAGTTTCATTGATCATTAACTTGTGTGTGTGTGTATAGGTTGTGTTTTGTTGTGTTGTGTTGGCTGCCGGCCGGCTATGGCGATAATCGATAATAAGGCTACAATACAAGTCTCGCCTGCGGGAGAGATGGTCCAATCATCTTCTTTTCGGGGAGATTAAGGTATGGGGTAATACGAAATAAAAGTAGGAGAGAGATAAATACAGCCAGATTTGAGAGGCATCTGTTTCGGGCAGTAAGTAGTAAGGGGCTTGATTTTTTAATTAGGAAGGAATGCCTAATGTAAACTTTATACATACAAACTAAAATATTTATGGCGTTTCATATATACACACACTTTGTAAGCTGATTAAAATACAAAGATTTGTCTTATTGGCGCTTAAATATTAATTTGTCTCGCTGTGGATGAAGTCCTGGGTCTCGTTGTGTATGCGGCGGCTTTCGAGGTTTCGGGAATCTAGTTTCGTGTCTCGGGTAATAGGTTAGG
Organism: Drosophila tsacasi; assembly: GCA_018904565.1. Classification (NCBI taxonomy): domain Eukaryota; kingdom Metazoa; phylum Arthropoda; class Insecta; order Diptera; family Drosophilidae; genus Drosophila; species Drosophila tsacasi. The sequence goes on along the minus strand of JAEIHY010013891.1, from coordinate 6,748 downwards.
GGTCTCGGGTATTGGGTATCGGGCTCCGATGAGGCTGACGATGGTTCCCTTCTTGTGCTTGCTGCTGTCTGTGGCTGATGTTGTGTCGATGAATTTGTGTCTGTTTCTCCTGCTTTCACTAGCGACTTATATATTATCTGTTTGTGTAATTATTGTTTTTGTTTTTCTTTTGTTTAAAGTTATTCACTGAATTTCAGCTTTTCAAGGGGCCTTTATTACTGGAAAATAAGAAAAAAGAATGTTGGTTTTAAATTAGTGTTTTCGTTTAATTTGGATTGGCGTTGAAATAGCCCGTGCCTCTTCTTCCAAAAAAAAAAGTGCCACAATCACCGAAGACGGGATCATCATTAAAAACCTTTAGGAACTATCTTCACTATCTTGAGTTAAACGAGCTTGAGTATAAAATCGGTTTCGATTACGAAAATTCCAAACCATGCGATTTCGCCGCCTGGCCTGCGCATGTAACAGGGGCCTGTGTATGGTACAGGAAACGGTTTTCATTATTAGATTAATTCTGTGTAAATTTTTCCAGTATGTTTTTACATTTTAAGAATCAATCATCAGAACTAATGGAAGCAAAACATGTAGAATCGAATCTCTGATATTAAACTTCTAACTGTAAATGTATATCGAAAATTTCATAGTTTTATATATCGGTATAATATCGTAATATATATCGATATTTGAATATATTGAAAAATGTCGTATTCTTCGTTAAATTATTATTATTATCAAATAATATCAGAAAAAAGTGTATTTAAATTACTTAACTTGTCTCGAGAAAGCGTTTGTTTCCAAACTACTTAAGCTTGGGCTGTTATTTGGCACATTTCGATATATCAAACAGAAAATAGATGTGTCCTAAAGTGATACTTACATTGAAACATATTTAAGGCTATCACAGTGTATCTTATATTCCATTGCCGTTGTTAGAGGTATATTTAATATCCTGCGTAACGTATCACGGATACGTGTTGTACTGGTCATATCAGTGGCAGTCCGGTTCCATACTGATAAGCTATCCTCCTGTGGGCGAAACAACTGATGAGAATACTGTATACGAAAAAAGATTGTCCTTGGAAACCTGGGAAACCATACGACACCGAGCTCTAACCCTGAGAACCTTGGGGAAAAATGACAAACAAGATCTTTGCTTTTTTTTTTGTTTAATAATTTTTATTTCTCAATCAATCAATAATTATATAAGGAAATCATTTCACGTCTGACCAATTGGAAATGAAAAATAATAATAATCATGGTAATAAGAAACACACTTGATATTAACACAAAGGCAAATCTAATTTCTTAATTTATGTTTTGTTTTCTTGTTCTTTTTCTTTTTCATTTCGATTTGGATTACTTTTCTGTGTTTTCATTTTTTTCATTTGTTTGCTGTTACTTTGCACATTTTGCTTTAATCGGCTGCCTCTGTTCCGTGATTTTCTTTTGCTGCATATATCGTTTTTTCGTTTTGTTTTTATTTATTTTTTATTTTTTTTTCTTCATTTAATTTTTATTAATTGTATCTTTTCTTTATGTATAAGACTAACACTTAATTATAATGCTTGGTTTTTCATTATTTTTCATAATTAACTAAATTGTCTAAGGAGAGAAAAAATATATGTAATATGCCATTTGTTTTTGTTGCGGATCTTGTTTGTTTTTAATTTTTAAATTTTTTATGTTTTTTTTGTTTGTTTTTTTTTTTTGTTTAGTTTTTATATTATTTAAACATTTTTAACAATTATGAGTATTTTCTCAAAAACTTGACTTTCTCGACCGCTTTTGCTGCTGTTCCTAGAGCACGGCTTGCCTGCGTGTGTGTCTATTGGTTGTATCTTGTGTTTTTTATCTGCTGAATTTTGATTTCCCATTTAGGTAGGCTTTACTGTGCTTACTGGTTGGTGGTGGTGTTCGAGTGCACACAAAACTGAATCGTTTTGCCACTAAATTTTGCTGCTCGCCTTCGCTTCGTTTATAAATGGATCGTTATATGTATGTACCGACGACTTGTTCGTTATATTCGCATATATAATGTATATAATCAGTTTACATATGTTTAGGTTTGTATGTATATTTGTATGTAGCATTAGTTTTGTGTGGCTGTAGCTGTGTCTTTGTCGTGTGTGTTTCGGTTTTGGTTTTTGTTTTTGTTTTAAACGCTTGTTAAATTGCACATTGATATTTTAATATTTTGTAAATATTAAACGTTTACTTCGTTTTCTTCTGTTCGCTAAATTATTTGGACTATCTTTTCTGTATATATATTTGTATGTATGTATAATTATATATATATTTATGTATATGCTAATTTGTAACTATAATTAAAATATATGTATAAATATTTGTTTATGTTAGTTTTTGACTTGCCTCCTCTTCATCGGATTTTTATTCTTCTTTAATATCGTTTATCGTACGTGGAAATATATCGTTATTGCTTCTTGAATATACATATGTGAATCCCGTTAAGTTTTTACTTGCTCGCATTCGTCCCTTATTGTGTTCGCGTGTGAGTGTTTGTGGGTGTGTGGGTGTTCGGTGTGACCGTGTCAGTGTTCCCTTTCCGCGTTTGTCCTCGCATTGGTTTCCTGTCGCTTGTTATTGCCATCAGTTTTGGTTGCCGATTTCGCTGATTGCTGAGTAAAAATGCTTCGATATGCCTGGAATTATTGTTGCAGTTGTTGCTCCCAATGCAAGACAATGCATCCATACGTCCACCAAAAATAGTCAATATATCTCTGTCTTGCTCCCGCTCCCTGTGGATCGTAGCCACGACAGCAAGCTCCCGTTAAGTGTTTGTGTGAGTCTGCTTGTGTCTGTTGCTGTCCTCTTTTAAAGGCTGCTGCTTGCAAGTTGGCGGTGGCAACCCTAGGCAATGGGAGTTGAATGTGAAGCTCCGTTCCATTCCACTCATTCTTTCTCCATTTTCACTGTTCTGTTTTTGTTAATTTTTTTTTTTGGTTTGCTTATGAATTTTATTCAATTTTAAAGTACAATTGCACGAGTGTTTGTTTTCGCACTCGTCACTATTTTAATTTTTTTTTTTTTTATTTTTTTGTCGGTCGTTATGGAAATTGATTTGATTTGTTACTAATTTGTTCATATATAGAGTTGTATATATATGCGTATGTATATAAATATTCCAAATTATGTTAATTTTAAAATTCTAAGTTTTATTAATTGAACTTTTGCGCTTAAATTTTAGCAATTCATTTGGTTTATGCATTTTGTTAATCGCTTACTCTCTCTTCATATCATTCCGGTCTGACGTTTCGAAAATTATAAAATGAAACAAATTATAGAAAAAATATATATAATAGTCTGTATTTATTGCGGAGCCGAAACTTAAAAGTAAATTAGACACAAACTAATTCTAAACATATAAATAACAAGAAAACTAAACGTAGAATAAAGCCTAGAAACTTTTTTATCATTATTATTTTGTTTATACTCGTTTAGGGTTTCGTTTTTGAGCTTGAGGATCGAAGAGACTCAAAATATTATATCTTCGCTATAAGACTTGGTGGAAAAGTGGAAGAAATGCGATTCAAGTAGAAAAACTAAAAGGTCTTCTTCCCATATTTCCAGAAATACGTATTATTTTATAAGTTAATTTCGTATCCTTCGATTCGTACTTTTCTCGGTCAATATTTTACAAACATTTCGTGTCTGAGCGGAGAGGGGAGCGTGCTTTTATACAAGATTTGAAACGAACACATTCACTTAGATATAGAGAATATAACCATTAGTGTGTGGGTTGCCCCCCTCCCCAGGGGTACAGCGTATAATAGAGAGAGATATTGATCTGAGAAAGAATGCTGGCTAATTAGAAGAACGCCAAGGCCTCGGCTTGAGTAGTTCGGTTGTTGGATTAAGGCCCAAAAATTTGTCTGTCTGCTGACGAAGCCAAGCGAGCTCTTCTTGCGTTTACATAGAAGAAGATAATAATATATAGCACACACATAAATAACTAAAAGATCTCGAAATGTGGGTTGGTTTCTACGCCTTTGCTTTTTATGTACGCACAACATTTACATAGAATTCGTAATTTCGTTATATGTATAATTAGGTATATATATATTTAGGTATGTATAGGGTAATCTAAGTTTGAAAAATCATTTTACATATTCATTTGAAGTAGAAAAACGCATTTATCTCGTGTATACAGCAAATTTTTTAGTTTCCTTTTTATTTTTCTTTTCTTTTCCTTGGTTTTTCTATACTTTAATTATTATTTAAATTTAATTCGAAAAATCTACTTAGTGAAATTTGTTACGTTGGTTAACAATTTGTCATAGTTTTTGTAGTTTCCCTTTTTTTTTGTTTTGCTGGTTTGCTTTCTTTATCGATTGATTTTTATATATAACATCACATTATAATAATTACTAATTAATAGATTTTCCTCCGCTGCTCGGTTCGCCTCGATACATTTAATTTAATAAACGTTAATCATTGCATTTTCAACATGCAGAAAAATGTGAAATTTCGTAATAAATATGGGGGTTTGTTTACAATTTCGTAGTTTCTTTGATGCCTTCGCCTTGTTGGGGTTCTCCAATGTTCCCTCGAGACAGAAATTAACGCAGAAAATAATAATAATTATAATGACTATTTACATGGAAAATCTAACGAAACGTCGTGTCAACTCGGAATTAGCTTCTATTTCTGTTCTGTGTGTTTATGTGTATTAAGTGTCTGAGTGAGGATGTGGCCCTCTACCTTCGCTTCTAAGTGGTAAATGCTCTATGCTAAATGGTAACATGGCAACACGTGCTAGCTCTCCCCCCACTTCACTCCTTCCAAAGGGTTGCCCCCGTCGGAGTGGGGAAATTAAATTAGGGCCAGCCGGGAGAAGAAGTTCCTTCTGGCACTGCCTCATTTACAGCAAATAAACTTGATGGAATTTAATTTGTGTGAACACCGAAAATGCTCTGCTACTCGTGGGTTCCATTAATTTTCGCCAAACCAGGACCAGGACCAGGGCCAGGACCAGGACCAGAACCAGCAGCAGCACCAAGACTCCTCCAGGCCTGTCTTCTTAATTAGAGCCCCTTTATTTTTGGTTGCCGGAGAGATGAGAGGCGGTGTTCTCCCGTCCTGGCGGCGGCTGAGCTACGTGACTCCTGGGCTCCTCCGCTCATTTGTATGCATTGTGCGGCTGCGTTTGGTTTTTATCTAGAGCGAGAAATGTAGAGAAAAGTGTTAAATGATTATCAACCGGAGCAGAGGCGGTGGCAAAATGTTTATACTCTCTCTCTAGTCGTTGGGGTTTTTTTTTTCGATGGAAGACAATGCCCTGCAGGCACGTCGTGCCGCCCACATGGGAACGAGCGACAAACGAGGAGGGGAAGTGACATTCAAATGAATCGGAACCTGACCACAACTCGTACTCTAAATTCCTTTTGCAGACTTCCAGTTGCTAGAAAATACCATTTCCACATATACTTTTATGGATCCAAATTCTAAACGAATATAATTTCTTTCCTTATTGCTTTCTCATCGAGTTGTTTTCGTTTTCCCTCTGTATGCAGTCCAGCAACAGGAAGTTGAGCTCGTGCAACAACACCCGCTTTTACAAAATCCTGGCCTTGTGGGTTGCCCCTCCCAATGAACACACACCTCCCCCGCAGGACTCGGCCACGTTTACGTCTCATTGAGCCTTGGCATTGTCTCTGGCCGAAGGTCAGATGTTGGATTCACCGAACGACCGCAGGACGAACGACTTTGTCGGCCTCGAATGCTTTTTGCATGCGTGTGCGCCACTCAAGTGGCTCATTATGACCAGCTGCTCACACACAAACACACACATAGCAAACAAACACACACCACATACAGAGACAGCATTCATCGCCTACTTGAAGAGCGGCGCGTGTTAGAATTTCATTAGAACGACCACCACAAAAAGAGCGAAAAAAGCGTTTCTATTTATTTAATTTGGCTTTAGGCAACCAAGACGAAACCATCAGAGAAACAGAAGCCACGAGTCCTTGTCGTCTGGCTGATGACATCAGCTAGAATCGCGATATTCCCGCCCACCCACTGACCCCCATTATAGACCACCAGCTCCGCAAACCACCCTCTCGATTGGAAGGATGCACTGAGACAAACCCAAAAACCAGCAGGCATCCCAAGTTAATATTCAAATGATAACAAATTAATTCTAAAAATCGCCTAATATCTCTATATAAAATTCAACAACAGGCTTGCAAGAGCTCCTACTTTGGAGGATAGGGACTTTTCTTTATCTGTGGCCATGGCCAAACCTACTCTTCATATTTGAGGGCCAGAAATAAGTGACTTTTGATTATTCTTACTGTGGCAATCGCGTAATTTGCGTCACTGCATTGGCCCGCAGTTTTCTCCCTTCTCCCCACGAAAGCCACCCACGCGACCACCTTTCACTTGATCTCTCTTCCGTCGCTAGGAGGGTCAGCCAGCAGACGTGCAATGGTAAAAACAGCATTAAAGTCAATAATTTATAAATATTACACAGCCGGAGACATTAAACCGTCGTCAGCTCCGAGCAGGTGTTCATCTCTCATCACTCATTATCACAGTAAGAATGACACTATTGCAGCGTTGGGTGAATTTAGCACGACCTTGGCACGTAACTGGGTTAAGCATTCAATTATTTTATGGCTAAAGCCCTCTTCATAACGGCTGCCTGCCTGCCTTGCTCTTGGTTCAGTTCATGGATGGATGTGGTTAGCATAACACCACATTTCCGTTTCCTTAAACCTGTGTGGTT